>JACEIK010002451.1:159276-169896 GCA_018107945.1 Datura stramonium
TTATATAAAATTACATGAAAATGTATATAATTAATTAGATAAACAAGGTAAAACTATGTTATAAAGTATCACTTGGACATGCTATTTTGCCCACGATCACTAGCGAACACACCCTGCTGAGCTGAGCATGCTGTTAGTGCTGCTAAATTGGTGTCTAGGTCTTGATCTCTACCATGGTCCTATCTGGCCACTGAATAATATCTGAGCATATAACTTGGCTTCCCACACTCGAAATATGCACCTGTACCCAGTAGGCACTGACCAGTGTGCCTCTTACCATATCTATCACAACATAGAATATTGGCTCTATGGGCCTGCTCCCCTAGACTCGATAGCCTGGTGCTCATCCTCTCTAATCACGTCTAGATCTGGATGGCACACTTGTTGCTGATTGTGCTGGGGATGATGATCTCTGGTGGGACTGGTATCGATGTCCACCTCCAGACCTTTACTGGGAGAACCCAAAACTGTATGTCCTGGCCCTCGTGGCCTCTCTCTCTCTCCCTCATCTGCACCGCCTCTACCTACTGGGTAGATAGGACTAATCGAGAGAAGTTAATATCCTGATGAAGCATAGTGGTCCTACAATCCTTGACCAATAAGTCTGCTACCCCATTCACAAACTTTCTTGCCCGAGCCCTATGATCAGCCACCATCTCCTGCATATTTAGACAATCGGTTGAACTCCAAAGTTTACTCTTGGACTGTCATACTGTTCTGTCTCAGATTCACAAACTCTACTACCTTGATTTCCTTCAAATCTCAGGGAAAGAATCGGTCCAAGAACGCGATGAGAAACTCACCCTAACTAATGGGACCCGTTCTAACTCCTGGCCATCCTTCTAATGCTTGTACCAAATATAAGCAACCCTTTTCAATTGATAAGAGGCTAGGTCTGCATACTCCTCCCCCGTCACTCCCATAACCTGAGTGATCTTCTGGATCTCCTCAATAAACTCATGTGGATCCTCATCCACTCTCAACTTGAGAAACTTAGGGGGATTCATCTTGAGGAAGTCCCTAACTCTAGTCGCTGTTGCGTTCCCATTCTGTGGAACATAAGCCACCACTTACTGATTGATCTGAGTGGTCAACTCCTGTGCCAACATCTAGATAGCTGCCCTATTCTCAGCATGGGCAACCTGCTCAGACACATAATCCTCTAGGGCTTGTGGGGCTTGATGGTGCTCGCCTCCATTGCCATTCTCATGGCCATTTCCATTTTCGATGTCTTTCCTTCTTCTATTAAATCGACATGGATCCATGATTATGCAAACACGTATAGCACGATTTAGAAGGATAGAGACATTTCATCGCACGACATAGATCATGAAAAGGAGGAAAATTCTCCTAAAAATGCTTGGTAGCCTCTTCGTCATAAGTGTGGTGTGCTTTAAACCCATAAAAAAGACTCTATTTAATGCGGTTTTCAGACACCCTAGGACACACTAAACCTGGCTCTAATAACTAGTTTTTCACGACTCGATCAAAGGCTTTGATGGAGACATGGAACCTAGAAACATAACTGGCTCCAAGTCGACCC
The DNA here is from genome assembly GCA_018107945.1 of Datura stramonium. Lineage (NCBI taxonomy): Eukaryota > Viridiplantae > Streptophyta > Magnoliopsida > Solanales > Solanaceae > Datura > Datura stramonium. The sequence continues at coordinate 160,820 of JACEIK010002451.1, forward strand.
ATGGCATGAACATGATAAATAAGGCTCAACATAATTAAAGCGGATAACTGAGTTTTGAGATAGCAGAAGTCTAAACATTATAACATCTAAACAATGGGATATCAAAACTCTTAATCCGAAGCTAAATACAACAAAATTTCTGGAAAGCCTCTAACATACGGACGAGCTGATGGGATGACACCCCACCTAGTTTACTATAAGTCTTAAACTGAAAGATGATAATAATAAGACTAACTGAAGGTCCTTGAAGGATGAGGACTCACCAATTAGAGCACAGGACAAGCTCGGGAGTCCGGCTAGCAATGGTGCTGAATATAAACTTCTGAGCCTGTATCATGAAATGATATAGCATAGAGTATGCGGTCAGTACTTATAATATGCCGAGTCAGCAAAGTAAGTAAAACATGATAAGTAAGTATAGTTGAAAACATACATAACATAAATCATATCATTATAAGATTCCGAGAGTTAGGATTTTATACTGATATATTGAAAACATGATTAATATAAGTTAAATTTCATAACTAAATTGAATGACCTAAAGCTAAAACTAATATTCATAAGTAAAAACCAAAAGACCGAATAGTGGGTCAAACCTGTAGAAAACATCATATCATAACTGATAAACATGCATAAATAAAATCATGAAGAATAATGAGAGACTCATCATATAATCAACATAATCACGATAGAGCTTACATGATTCAAACTATTACACTCAAGTGGGCAGAGTCATTCAAATCCTTGTCAGGGCTAAGGGCGCTACCATGATATCGATATCAAGGTGAAGGCCCTCTAGACGGCAGAGAAGCTCACAAGGGAGGTCCCAGTGAATCTGAATAACCTATGTTGGCATATAGTCCTGAGGCCCGGGGTTTTCCTGAACCACTAGCCTACTCGGTGTTGGACACTACTCCCAAAAATATGCATATGCTCTCCATTATTTTTCAATGAACCTGAACCATAATCTTTTGATGAAGCTGATCATGAAATTATATACATAGTCTGAAATCTGAATATAAGGAACCTTGGCTCAAAATATACTACAAGCTAAAAAGTGGGAGTCTAGACTCCATAACCATGTGGTAAGCCAATATTATGAAATTGAACTAAATCATGAAACATACTTAGATCATGTGGGCTTGCCCAAACATAAACATGCTTGAAGTAGACTTGATAGTCAAAATCATGAATACATGTATGGGTAACTCATAATCATACTTTCAAATTAGATATCTCATCATGCTTGAAAACATAGATCATAATCTCCACTTTTCATGAAACTTACATAATTTGTTCATCATATTAGAAACATAAAGAGAATTGACCCATGATTGAAACATAGAGAATTTCCTCGATTGGGTTAGAACACCATGGAACCATACACTTTGAATTCATGAATTGAGAAGGGATTTAGGCATGAGAGTGAAGAGAAACTCCCATTCATAACCCTATATACCTGGGTAAATTTGATTTCACACCCTTCCCTAAATACCTAAGTGATTTGGGGAATAACAAGGGGATTCTCAAGCTTGATCTCCAATGGAGCACTCTAATCTTGCATGCATGGAATAGAATGGCTTAGGATAGGTTAAGCACTCTTAAAACACTCATAACAGAGCTTAAAACGACGTAGTTTAGGACATAGGAGCTTAGGAATAATGAAAACACCCTTACTAAAACGCAAAAAATTTGGATACTACCAATCCTCACGACATCACGACTCGTAAGGTACTGGACGTGTTGTGAAGCTCAAATCGTGAATTCCACTGGAACATGCAGGTATTCAACTCAGCTCCTGGTCATGACCAACTTCACAAGTCATGGAGTCAAATCATGACTTGTGGCTACCTTCTATAGTCATCCCCTAACCATGAGTCCCACTAAATTATCCTCCACTTCACGAGTAACTTCAGAAATTGTGAATTCACCTCATGGGTCAATATATGACTCATCCTGTGACCTGGGCAATATTTTCCTGCTTTCTCTGCTTGAATTCTCGGGTCTGATCTTAGAGACTTTTAGGGTATCACACGAATGCTCCCACAGCTTTCATGGATCTGATGAACAAGGTATTCAAGCTATCTGGACATGTTTGTGGTTGTCTTTATAGATGAAATCCTCATATACTCTCAAAGCGAGGAAGAGCATGCTGCTCATTTGAGGGTGGTGCTACAGACTCTTAAGAATCGCTAACTGTTTGCTAAATTCTGCAAGTGTGAGTTTTGGCTGAACTCAGTAGCAGTTTTGGGCCATGTGGTGTCAAGTCAGGGTGTGCAGGTGGACTCTCAAAACATGGAAGTTGTAAAGAATTGGCCTAGACTAGTTAATCCTTCATATAACAGGAGTTTCTTGGGTTTAGCTGGCTATTACAGGATGTTTGTTGAAGAATTTTCATCCATTGCATCACTATTGACTAAGTTGACCCAGAAGAAAGTCAAATTTCAATGGTCAGATGCTTGTGAGAAGAGTTTTCATGAGTTAAAGGCTCAACTCACTTCTGCCCTAGTATTGACCCTACCCGAGGAACTGATGGATTTTTTGTGTATTGTGATGCCTCTAGGGTTGGTCTTGGTTATGTATTGATGGATCATGGTAAGGTCATTGCGTATACCTCTAGACATCTTAAGATTTTATGAGAAGAATTACCCGACGTATGATCTGGAATTGACAACGGTGGTGTTCGCATTGCTGATTTGGAGATACTATTTGTATGAGGTCCATGAGGATGTGTTTACGGACCACAAGAGCCTACAATATGAGTACGCCCAGAGGATTTAAATTTGCAGCAAAGAAGATGGTTAGAGATTCTCAAGGACTATGCCATGAGTGTCCTTTATCATCTAGGCAAGGCCAATATAGTGGTGGATGCCCTTAGTAGATATCCATGAAGAGTGTTTATCATGTGGAAGTGTAATACCCTGAAAGTTTCTAAGACTAGACTTGGGATTTGAAATGAAAAGCAACAGAAAATCTAAGATTCCTTCTCAGAACAACTCATTCTATGGGTCGTCGGTGGGTCTAATGACCCATTCGATGTTCCCATGGTAAGAAGCTGCAAAATTGGACTTGGGAGTAACCAGTCTAGGAACAACCCATTGTTTGATGTAACGGGTCATTATAAGTGGGTCGTTGTGATGGTGGTCATTGTCAAAGAAGTCTGGCACGAGTCATGGGACGACTCATTGTTCTACACAATGAGTCATTGCATGTGCACGTTGAGAGGATTTTCAAGATGGGCGTAGTGGTGACAACAGCTGGCAACGACGAGTCATTGGAGCAGGTAATGACTAGTCCTGTATCGTTATGGTAGAAGACCTGAGACAAGAATCAGGGATGAGACAAAGAGTTAAGTAACGGGTAGTGGGAGCAAGGGACGACCCATTGTGTTGGTCGTTGCTTCGAACAGTGGCTAATTTCCTACGAGTTTAGTAAGGGCAAATCCATAACTTCTAAGCCCCTAAGTCCTATGCTACATCATTTTAAGCTCAGAAAAGGTGTTTTAAAAGGGTTAAACTCATTCAAAACCCATCCTCTTCCATGCATGCAACCTCAAGGTTTTGTAATGGTGATCAAGCTTAGGATTTATCAAGTTCTTCCCCAAAATCCATTGGGCTTTCAAGAGGGTGGGTGAAATCAAATTCTTCCAGTTATGTAGGGTTATGAATGGGTATAATCATCCAAACCCATGCCCAATCCCTCTTCAATTCATGAAATTCTAGTTGATGAATCTATGAGGTTTTAACCCAACATGTGAATTCTCTAAGTATCAATCATGGGTATGATCTAAGTATATTTCTAATGTTGAATTATGATTAATGGGAATATTTTACAATGTTTTCAATTACAAGTCATGTTTTCAAGTTTTACAAATTATAATGCCCATCCATGAAAGTTCATGAAAGTTGAGATCTATGATATATGTATTCAAGCATGATGAGGGGTACATGATGAAAGTATGATTTTGTATTACCCATGTCCATGTTAATGTTTTTGAATGATCAAGTCTATGTCAAGCATGTTTAAGTATTGGGCAAGCCCATATAATCAAGTATGTTTCATGATTTATCTAAATTTCATGTTATTAGCTTACCATATAGATTATGGAGTCTAGAGTCTCACTATTTTCAGCTTGTGGTATGGTTTGAGCCCAAGGCTCCTCATGTTATGATTTCATATTTATGCATGTATGTTATGAGTCAGCTGCGTCACTAGATGATGGTTCAACTTCATTGAAAAATGATGGAGAGTATATGCATGTTTTTGGGAGTACTGTCTAGCACCGAGTAGGCTAAGGGTCAGTCAACCCTGTGCCTCAGAACTACGCGCCAACGTAGGCTTACATATATACTTTGGGACCTCCATAGTGAGCTTCTCCTGCCCCCAAGGGGGGCCTTGAGCTTGATATCGATATCATGGTAGCGTCCTTAATCCTGGCAAGGTTTAGATGGCTCTATCCACTTGAGTGTGATAGTTGGGATCATGTAATCTCTATCGTGGTAATGTCGATTATATGACGAGTCTCCCATTGTTCCTCATGATTTCAGTTATGCATGTTCAATAGTCATGTTATTATGTATTCAACAGGTTTGACCCAATGTTCAGTTTTACTTATGATTATCAGTTTTCAGCTTTGCGTCATTCGATTTAGTTATGATATTTCGTTATGTTAAGATCATGATTTCATAAAATAGCATGCAAGCCTTACTCTCAGAATCTTATCTTGGTTATATTTTCATGATATGCATGATTTATGATTTTATTTACTTAGTAGTTTTACTTACTGTACATACTCGGTACATTCCACGTACTAACCATATACTTTATGTTGTATCGTTTCATGATACATGATCGAATATTCAGTCTCAGTCACGCCATTAGCCAAACTCTAAGTGTTTGCATCTTCCAGTCCCAGTTGGTGAGTCCTCATCATTTGAGGGCCCCTTATCAGTTGTATGGAGTATTTTCATTTTTAGACTATAGTGAGTTAGTTGGGTTCTTGTCGCATTAACTCGTCAGCAGTAGAGGCTTTTCAGACATAGCATGTATTCAATTTTTAACCTTGCGTTATGTATTCAGATGTTATGATATTTCATACTTCCTCTTCATTATACATGTTAGACCTCCACTTGATTATGTTGATTTTAGATATCATGTTCATGCCATGGGTTGACTTGGAGCCTCTCGGGGTTCTTTGTCCCATGTCTCGATCGGGGCCTATGTTCGGGTCGTGACAAATTTGGCATTAAAGCATCAGGTTTTTAAGTGTCCTAGGGTGTCTGAAAGCCGCACTAAGTAGTCATTTTTCATCGGTGTAAAGTGCGCCAAACTTATGACGAAGATGATGCAAGATGTTTTAGGAAATGTTCCCTTCTTTCATAATCTAAGTCGTGTGATAAAATGCCTCTCTATACAACTAACTCATGTATATACGCATTTGTAGAATCATGCCTCCTCGACAAGTTAATGGAAGAAGAAATGGGAATGGAGATGTCCATGAGAATGGCAGTGGGGATGGGAACCACCAGGCCCCACCAGCCCATGAGGAGCATGTACCAAAGAAAGTTTCCCATGCAGAGTTCAGGGCAGCCATACAGATGCTAGCTCAGGCCCTGACCGCCTAGGTCAATTAACACGCGGTAGCGTATGTCCCTAGAACGGGAATGCGGCGGCGAAAAGAGTCAGAGATTTTCTGAGGATGAACCCTCCGAAGTTTCTTGGATCAAAGGTGGACTAGGATCCACATGAGTTTATTGATGAGGTGATGAAGATCACCTAGATCATGGGGGTGATTGGGGAGGAGTGCGAAGATCTCGCCTTGTATTAGTTGAAAGGGGTTGCGCACATTTTGTTCAAGCAATGGAAGGATACTAGGTAGTTGGAGCAGGCCCTATTGGTTGGGATGACTTTCATGACACATTTCTGGACCGGTTCTTCCCTCGTGAGATGAGGGAGATTAAAGCAACCGAGTTTGTGAACCTGAAGCAAGGAAAGATGAAAGTTTAGGAGTATGCCTTGGAGTTCACTTTCCTATCCTAGTATGCACCTGAGATGGTGACAGATTAGAGAGCCTGAGTGAATCAGTTCATGCATGGGAGATAGCAGACTACTTGGTCAAAGATTGTCGGACTGTGATTCTTCATCAGGACATTGGCTTTCCCTGGATATTTTTGTACGCCAAGCAAATGGAGGTGATACAGGTGAGTGAGCGGGAGAGAGAGGCCAAGAGGGCCAGGACTGATAGCTTTGGATTCTCCTAATAGGGACCTAGTTTGCACCGCCAGCAGTCCCACCAGAGATCTTTAGCCCAGGGCCATCGGCTATGAGTGTTCCATCCAGATCCAAGCGTGACCAAAGGGGACGGGCATCAGGCTCTAGAGGTCAGGGTAGCAAACCCCCAGAGTCCATCATTCCAGAGTGTGGCAGGCGTGGCCGGAGACACACGAATAAGTGTTTGGTAGGTTCAGGTTCTTGTTTCGGGTGTGGGAAGCCCAGACATATGCTTAGAGATTGTTCAGCAGCTAGACAGGGCCATGATAGGGCTGAGAACCAGCCTCTAGTTCAGCAACCCCACCAGCACACCCAGCTCAATAGGGGGCATCTACTAGCACGGGTGGTGGACAAAGCCAAAACATATTCTATGCCCTAGCAACACGTCAGGAGCAGGGTGTCTCCCTAGATGTAGTCACCGGTATGTTACGAGTATTCCACCTTGATGCATATGTATTGTTAGATCCAAGGGCTACTTTATCTTTTGTGAGCCCTATGTTTCTAGTAATTTCGGAGTCAGTCCTAAAATCTTATCAGAGCCCTTCTCAGTCTCTACTCCAGTCAGTGATTCAGTTATAGCTCGATGGATATATAGAAATTATCCTATCATAGTCCTTCAGAAGACCACCTTAGCAGATTTAGTAGAGCTAGCCATAACCAATTTTGATTTTATCTTTGGCATGGATTGGCTACATGCATGTTATGCCTCAGTCAATTGTAGAACCCATGCAGTAGAGTTTAGATTTTCGGTTGAGCCAGTCCTACAGTGGAAGGGTAGTTTAGTTGTTCCTATAGGTCGCTTCATTTCCTACCTTAAGGCCAGAAAGATGATTTCTAAAGGTTGCGTGTACCATCTAGTTAGGTTTAAGGATGCTACGTCGGAAACCCAGACTATCCAGTCAGTTCCTGTAGTCTGAGAGTATCCAGAGGTGTTTCCAGATGACTTTCTTAGAGTCCCTCTCGAGCGGGAGATCAATTTTGATATTGACCTACTTCCCGATATGTAGCCTATATCCATTCGTCCTTACAGAATGGCCCATCCGGGGTAAAGTAGTTGAAGGAGTAGTTGAAGGATCTCTTAAACAAAGGTTTCATCAGACCAAGCAAATCCGCATGGGGTGCACCAGTTCTCTTTGTATGCAAGAAGGATAGTTCTCTTCGTATGTGCATTGATTATCGACAATTAAAAAAGTTACCATCAAGAACAGGTATCCTCTCCCTAGGATTGATGATTTGTTTGACCAGCTCCAGGGTGCTATGTGCTTTTCAAAGATAGACCTTAGATCCGGATACCATCAGCTCAGGGTTCGGGAGAGTGACATCCTGAAGACATCCTTCAGGACTTGGTATGGTCATTATGAGTTTGTATTGTTTCCTTTGGACTAACGAATGCTCCTGCAGGTCATGTGGTGTCAAGTGAAGATGTACAGGTGGATTCTCAAAAGATAGAAGCGGTGAAGAATTGTCCTAGACCTATTAATCCTTCGGTTATCAGGAGCTTCTTAGGTTTAGCTGGTTATTACCAGAGGTTTGTTGAAGGGTTTTCACCTATTGCAGCACCATTGACTAAGATGGCCCTAAAGAAGGTGAAGTTTCCATGGTCAGAGGCCTGTGAGAAGAGTTTCCAAGAGTTGAAGAGTCGACTCACCTCAGCACCGGTATTGACCCTACCTGAAGGTACCGATAGGTTTATGGTATATTGTGACGCTTTGAGGATAAACCATGGTTATGTATTGATGCAGCATGGTAAAGTTATAGCCTATGCTTCCAAGCAGCTGAAGGTCCATGAAAAGAATTACCTGACTCACGATCTCAAGTTGGCAGCGGTAATATTTTCTTTGAAGATTTGGAGAAACTATCTATACGGGGTCCATGTAGATGTGTTTACCAACCACAAAAGCCTACAATACGTATTTATCCAGAAGGATCTAAATCTACGTCAGAGGTGGTGGTTGGAGCTTCTTAAAGATTATGACATGAGTGTGCTCTATCAGCCAGGAAAGGCCAATGTGGTGCAAAATGCTCTTAGAAGGCTTTCTATGGAGAGTGTGTCCTATGTAGATGAGGAGAGAAAAGAGCTGGTGAAAGATGTGCATCGGCTTGCACGGTTGGGAGTTCGCCTTATTGACTCGATAGATGGTGGTGTCATTGTTCAGAATGGGTCAGAATCATCCTTAATGGACAAATTTAAAGCTAGGCAAGACGAGGATCCTATTTTGGAAAATTTGAAGGAATTCGTTCAGAATCAGAAGGTGGAGGTTTTCTCCAAAAAGGGAGATGGTGTGCTTCGATATCAGGGTCATTTCTGTATTCCGAGTGTTGATGATTTGAGAGATCGGATGTTGCACGAGACTCAGGGTTCCAGATACTCTATACATACTGGTGCCACCAAGATGTAACGTGACCTACGGGAAGTCTATTGGTGGAGTGGCATGAAGAAGGACATAGCAGGATTTGTGGCTAAGTGTCTGAATTGTCAATAGGTAAAAGTAGAACATCAAAGACTTGGAGGTGTGCTTAAAGACATTAGTATCCCTACTTAGAAGTGGGAGGAGATCAATATGGACTTCATTACAGGTTTGTCTCACACTCGTCGACAGTATGACTCTATTTGGGTGGTTGTAGACAGGTTGACTGAGGCAGCTCATTTCCTACCGGTCAAAGATGCCGATTCAGCGGAGAATTATGCTAATTTATACATTCGGGAGTTAGTTCGTGTCACGCCCCGCCTTGGGGGGTATGACTGGCACCTGGTGCCCTATTAGGACCTGAACTGCTGGGGGACATGAACTGAACATAAAACTGAA
>JACEIK010002451.1:198312-211314 GCA_018107945.1 Datura stramonium
CTCAACATGTGTACGCACGCGTTAGTTAAACAATAGAAATTTATGAGGTGTAACATCATGGTTCCCAATATTTTATACATCCAGGAGCCACCACGATGTACCGTGACCTACGAGAAGTCTAATGGTAAAATAGCATGAAGAAGGACATAATAGAGTTTTTGACTAAGTGTCCAAACTGTCAGCAAGTGAAAGTGGAGCATCAGAGACTTGGAGGTATGCTACAAGATATCAGTATCCCCACTTAGAAGTGGAAAGAGATCAATATGGACTTCATCACAGGATTGTCTCACACTCGCCGACAGTATGACTCTATATTGGTGATGGTAGACAGGTTAACCAACGCAGCTCATTTCTTATCGGTCAAAACTACTGATTCAGCTGAGGACTATGCTAGTTTGTACATTTGTGAGTTATTTCAGTTTCATGGGGTTCCCTTGTCCATCATTTCAGATAGAGGTACTATTTACCTTGCAGTTTTGGAGATCGTTACATAAAGGACTCAGTACTTATGTAAAGCTTAGTACAACTTTTCACCCGTAGACAGATGGTCAAGTCAAGCGGACCATTTAGACTCTTGAGGATCTATTGAGAGCTTGCATGATTGACTTCAAGGGTAGTTGGGGTGATTATTTACCTCTTATTGAGTTTTCTTACAGTAACAGCTTCCACTCCAGCATTCAGATAGCTCCGTTTGAGGCTCTTTATGTGTGAAGGTGTAGATCGCCTATTAGTTAGTTCGAGGTAGGCGAAGCTACATTGATAGGGCCAGATTCGATTCATGATGCCATGGAGAAAGTTTAACTTATAAGAGAAAAGACTAAAAACAACTCAGAGTCATCAAAAGTCCTATGCGGACTTTAGGCGAATAGAACTCGAGTTTGAACTTGATGATTGGGTGTTCTTGAAGGTGTCTCCCATAAAGGGAGTGATGAGGTTCGTAAAGAAAGGGAATCTTAGTCCCCGATATGTTGGCCCATATAGTATTTTGAGACAGGTTGGCAAGGTGGCCTATGAGTTGGAGCTACTAGTGGAGCTAGCGTCAGTGCATCTAGTTTTCCATGTATCGCTATTGAAGAAGTGAATGGGTAACCGATCTTTGGTTGTTCTAGTAGAGAGCATAGTCATTAAGGATAGCCTTACTTATGAGGAGGTACCCATTGAGATCCTTGATCATTAGGTTCAGAAGTAGAGGAACAAAGAAGTAGCTTCAATGAACGTCTTGTGGAGGAATCAGCTCATTGAGGGAGCTACATGGGAAGCTGAAGCAGATATGGTGGCTAAATACCCGTAGCTTTTCCCTACCGGCTTAGTTCCAGCATGAGGTATTAGTTTCCTCTTTAATACTCTATTTAGTTTCACGTCAAGTTCATTTCTCTCAGTTCCCTTCATGTTCTATCATGTATGTATGATTCATGAATTAAGTTCAGTCATATATCTCAGTCTAGAGTCAGTCACTCTGTCAAATTTCAGCTTCAGATGTTCAGTATTTGGGATTAAAGTTCCTTTCCCCAGCTTTTCAGTATGTGTAACCCATATTTAAGGACGAAAGTTCCCAAGAGGGAGATATTGTATTACCCCAAAAATCCTAAGATCAGACCCTAGGGTTGAAATGAAGAAAATAAGAAAATCTACACCAGGTCAAAGAATGAGTCATCCAGTGACTCATGGTGTGACCTAATGGGTCGTTAAGTGACCCGTCAGGTGGTGCCCAATTTTTAGGAGATGACATTCTTGGGCAGTGGCAACAGATGGGACGAGTCGTTGTGACTCCCAATGAATCATGGTATGACCCATCAAGTGGATAAAGGGTGAGATTGTAGTGTTGGTAACGGGTAGAGGGAATGAGTCATCGGTATCGCTAATGACTCGTTAAGTTGGTCATGGGGATGAGAAGGTTGGGAGATTGGAAATTTCCAGTGGTGGTGACGAGGGGAGACAATAAGTCGTCAAAGGACCTAACGACTCGTTATGTCCCTCGTGGTGACTGGCGGTGTTACTTTTCATGCGATATAAATAAGGGCATTTTCATAACTCCTAAGCTCTTAAGCCCCAAACTACATCGTTTTGAGCTCTATTAGGAAGGTTTTAAGGGGGTTTAACTTATTCTAAACTCATTCTCCTCCCATGCATGCAAGACAACAAAATTCTTCTTGAAGATCAAGCATAGAATTCGTCAAGTTCTTCTCCATATCTCTTGGTCTTTCTAAGATAAGTGAAGATTCAGTCCTCCCAGGTGTGTAGGGATATGAACGAGAGTTCCTTTCACTCGCATGCTCAAAATTCTCCTAAATTACATGAATTCAAGTGCTAAATCAAGTTTATGATCATATGGGGTTTTAACCCAATTTTATAAAATTCTCTATGATTTACTAATGGGTCAATTCCCTTCATGTTCTAAAGTATGTTGTAGGATTCATGGGAAAATTTTATACCTATTTTGACTATAAATTCATTATTTTAAGTTTTAGAAAAATTATGTCCAATTATGCAAGTTCATGAGAAGTCAAATTTATGATTTATGATTTCAAGTATGATGAGATATCTAGCATGATTGAATGTTTATGAATTACCCATGTATGAATCCATAATTTTGGCTTATGAAGTCTATTTCAGGTATGCATGATTTTAATATTTGGGCGAGTCCACACATGTAAAGTATGTTTTCATGACTCAGTTCAGTTTTATAATATCAGCTTACCATAAGGTTTGGAGTGATACTTCCTAATTTCAGCTTATGGTATGTTTGGAGCTAGGACTTTCCATATTCAGATTTCAGACTATGCATGTAATTATATTATCAGCTTTGTTGAAAAACAATGGAGAGCACTTAGCATGTTTTATGGGAGTAGTGTGTACCACCGAGTAGGCAAGGGGTTCATGTAAATCCCGGGTCTCAGAACTACGCGCCAACGTAGGTCTATATATATTTTTTTGGGTCTCTCAAGAGAGTTTCCTCCACCTACAAGGGGCCTTCATCTTGAAATAGATATCATGGTAGCTTCCTTATCCCTGTCAAGGCTTTGGATAGCTCTGCCCACTTGAGTGTGATAGTTGGGGCATCACGTAAGCTCTATCGTGATCGTGTCGGTTGTGACGAGTCTCTCATTGTTCCTCATGATTTCAATTATGCATGTTTATGACTTATGATATTATGTATTCAGTAGGTTTGACGCAATGATCAATGTACAAGCTTTTACTTATGATTTGAATTATGGCAAGCCATATGATTCTGTTTTCAGCTTTGGGTCATTCGATTTAGACATGAGATTCAGTTTATGATTATTTATGTTTTTTGATATCAGCATGCAGTCCTTACTCTCATGATCTTATGATTTATGTTATGTGCATGATATTAGTTATACTTTCTCAGCCTATTTTACTTACCTTACATACTAAGTACATTCTAAGTACTGACCGCATACTTTATGTTGTCATTTCATGATACAAGTTTAGATGCTCAAACTTAGTTTCACCGTTAGCCAGTCTCCACAGCTTAGTACAGTTCTCTTGTTGGTGAGTCCTCATCCTTCAGGACCTTTATATTGTTGAGTTGTGTTACTTTCAGTTTTTAGACTTTTAGTGAGCGGATCGAGGATGTTGTCCCATCAGCTCTTCAGTTATGTTAGAGGCTTTTCATATAATATGTAGAGTTTCACCTTTGTCTGTTGACTCTGTATAGTTTATATGTACTCAGACTTCTGCTTATTCATGTTTTTATTTATCAGCTTTTACTTGAAGTATGTGCTTTAGTTATCATGTTCATGCCATGGGTCGACTTGGAGCCATTCGTGGTTCTAGGTTTTGTGTCTCAGTCTTGACCCATGTTTGGGTCATGACATGAATTTAGTTTAGTCATGTATCTCAGTCTGGAGTCAGTCGCACCATTAGTTTACAGTCTATAGCTCTCAGTTCTGGGATTTCATATCTTTCCCTATATTTTCAGCTTATTTAGTCTCCATTCTAGGACGAATGTTCCCAAGGGGGATATAATGTAACACCCCAAGAGTTCCAAGACTAGACCTGAGTGTTGGAAGTTGGTCATGAAGAAAAATTGCAAAATTGCCTCAAGACGGGTCTCAGTATGAGTCGTTGGTGTCTAGTACAACTCATACCATGACTTGTGGTGAAGAGGCTCATCAACTCTCAGGTCCTTCGCGAGGTAGGTACGACTGGTGGTCATGAGTCATACTTGGATGGTACGAGTCATACCAGAAGGTCGTAGGAAATGATTTTGAGTCGTAATCTGAGATGAGGTGAGGAACCACAAGCCTTGGTACAGACCGTGGTAGGGTGGTATGGTTAGTGGTAGGTGCCCGTGGTAGGAAGTACAAAAAATAATCATAGGCAGGACCTGAAACCACGAGACTCAGTACGAGTCGTGGTAAGGTCCTACGAGTCGTAGGACGATTGTAGCACTAGACGCGACAGTTTAAATGTGAAGTCTCAGGGGTATTTTCGTAATTTCCTAAGGTTGTAACTCCTAAGTGACGTTGTTTTGGGTTCTTTAATGGGTGTATTAAGGGATTTTGCTAAGCCTAAACCCTCACGCTATTCCTAACACCTCAATTGGAAGATCAAATTCTCTCAAGCCAAGATTAGGGTTCTTCATGAAATCCCTACAATTTTACCTTGGATCTTCAAGTCAAGCTAGGGATTCATCAAACCCAGGTATGTAGGATCATGAATAGGGGAAATTTTCCACCCTCATGCTTAATTTCATCCCTATTTCATAATTTCAAATCTACAAGCATGATATGTTGAAATTCTACTCTTGAAATCTCTTATGATTTCCTATGAATTCAAGTCTCTTATGATTAAAATTATGATTTATATTACGATTACGTATTTTCTAATAGAATATCTCATGGATCTATACTTCCAAGTTTATGGTAATTTCCCAATTATGCATGATTTTATAAATTTCAAACTTATGAGCCTATGATTTCAATTATGACTAATTATTCAAGTATGTATGGTTTTCAGATACTCAATATATATATATATATATATATGGCCAACTCAATGTCATTATTCTCATGAATATTTCACGCTTGTCAAGTATGGTTATGATTTCAGGAATTACACAAGCCCATGCAAGATCAAGTATGTTTTCATGATGATAATTATGAGCCATGTGCATATTTTTGGAAGTAGTGTCTAGCACCGAGTAGGATAGGGTGCAAGTGAACCCTAAGCCTCATAACTATGTGCCACCGTAGGTTATATATATGTGTGGGACCTCACTAGAGAGTGTTCCCCCAGCCCGACAAGGCTCATAAGTGATATCATGCCTTATTATTCTTTGCCCTGACAAGGCTTAGGATGGCTCTAACCACTTGAGCCAGACAGTTGGGGCAGCATGTAAGCTATATCATGATGGTGTCGGTTATTAATAAGTCTCCCATTGTTACTCATGTTCATTACTTATGATACTATATTTCATAGTGTATTTGAACCATTGATTAGTTAATGAGTTTTCACGTATGATTTTAGGTATGGTATATTATATGATTTCTATTTATAAATCGTGCTTCATTATACTTCAGCTTATGATGAATAACTCATGTTTATGACTATTGTACGATTATGATTTCGGCATGTGCCCTACTTTAATGTTCATTTTAGCCTTTACTCTCGACCTTGATTTACTATTTTATGAGCATGTTTTACTTTTTCTATATATTTAGTATATTCAATGTACTGACTACATACTCTATACTATATCGCCTCATGATATAGGTTTGGGTGGCCAGTCTCAACCCCGACATTAGCTCGTTCCCGCTTTAGTCTAATACCATCCTAGTTTTGGTAAGTCCTCGTGATCCAAGGACAATATTTTTGGTTCATACCTCTTTTTCTTATGTATTTTAGTTTCAAACTCAGCGAGCTAGTTGGGGCTGTTGTCCCATCAGCTCACCTTATGATTAGAGAATTTTCAAATAGTATGTTAGGTGATTCAGCGTTGTAGGCTTATTGTCTCCGGTCATACTTTATGATAAATTCTAGACTTCTGATGTCTATGCCTTACTTTCCTCTTTAGATATTCTCTTATTCATGTGATGATTGTTCCATGTGTTAGCTTAAATTCATTCGTGGCTCTAGGTCCCGTGTCTTGATCCGGGCCCATGCTCGGATCGTGACACGGTGTCAACTATATTGCGGTTGATTGAAATGTATTAAACTCAATTTTTTAGCATGGGTAGCAATGGATAACATTACACCCTCTTGTTTTTCAAACAAAAGTGTGCTTTTGTTTTGGGTTTTCTCAAACCCCAATGTCACAACACAAATCCTCCATAAAGCTTAAGGAAGAGTTAAGCTATCTCTAGCCTTAACCCTTTCATGGACTGGGGATATAGGTCTTGGCTATCTCNACTCACTCTCTTCTATGGAGGATCCCGACTAAACTAGGGCTCTAGCCTTAACCCTTTCATGGACTGGGGATATAGGTCTTGGCTATCTCTAACTCAACCCCACACATCTACAATCCAAATCCTCTGCGTTGATTCCTCACCCAAATCTCACTCCTCTTTCTCAAGCAAAAGTAAGAGAAGCAAGCTAAATTAATGTTTGCAACCACTAACTTTTCAATTAAAACTTAGAGGAAACAATAGATCCATGAATATTAATCAAATTTAAGAATAAATCATTAACACCCAATCAAGTTTAAACACCCATCATGCACACACCCCTAGCTAATAATTTATATGTACATGAGTGAAGAAAGAGAAATTATACCCATTGAAAATTCCTCAACAATCATCATATTGACTAACAAATTAAGCTTTCAAAATCTGCAACAATGGTGGTATTTTTCCATTTAGAATATTGAATAAGATCATAAAGTAAAATATACTCTACTCTCTATATCTAACCTCTCTCTACCATATTCAATGTTTTTTTGTTATATGACATGGGCATGTATATTGGGGTGAAAAAAATTTGAAATTTTACTGTGCATAGCTTCCCAAAATTACCCTTGGAAGCTTCTAGGTACATGGGAGCCTTTCTGTATGTTTTTGCCCTTGAATTAGCAAAATAGGTCACTTGTTTTTCATTTGTGGTTTGTAGATGCAAATCTGCTATAACAGATGTAAAGCATGTCCAAAGCAGTCCCATTTATAGAGGCATCTATATTTAGCAGATGCAAATCCGCAGCCAGCAGATTAAAAGCATGTCCAAGGCAGTCCCATCCGTGTTACATTTGAGTTTAGCAGATGCAAATCCGCGACAAGCAGATGAAAAGCATGTCCAAAGCAGATTGCTTTAAGTTCAAATCCTCCATTATCTTTGTTTCCTTCAAATTCCTGCACAAAGAAGAAAAAAGACATAAAATCTTTCTAAATTGTGTGAAAACAAAGCAATAACTCATGCTTAAAAGCCAAATGAGTTGGTAAATTACCAACTCATCAAGATACCTCTTAGATCAATCACTTCATGGAATGAGTTGACTGAAATATTCCTTGATATATTTTTCCAACTCTCTAGAATTCTTCAACTGCGTGATGAGATCACGAACTTTCAGCGACTCCCGGGAGAACCAATTCACTAGGTATGGCTAAGATTCAAGAAGAAAGTGGCCATTTTCCCAAATCATGGACTACCTGATGGGTACTTCTTCAAAGTTTTTATCGGTTCTTTGATTCAATAAACAAGTTGGTGGTGAATAATTTAGCTGGTGGTTCAATCATGGACCAGACCTATGGACTTGCAAAGGCACCTTTGGATCGAATGACAAAAACCAACCGAGCATGGCACACAAAGAAAACAAAGGTGCCCCCAAGTGCATCATCCAACCAAATTATAGTTGAAATGTGAAGAAGGGATGAATAAAGAGATGAAACATTGGCTAAGATGATGACTCAAGTAAAGTTACTTGTAAAACATCTGATGGCATCTGGAACAAAAAGTGTTGATGCAATTAGAGCCCAAGGACGAAACACATTTGAGGAGGATGCTTCCCAAGCTAGATATTATGAAGAATTCCAATATATGATGAGCTAAATGGTGGGTTCTTTTCCCAGGTACCAATGTGCCAATAAAGGCCCTTGACGTCCTCTTGATAGGAACCAAGATTTGAAAGATCGTGAGGACCAAGGTTGGAGAGAGAGGGGCATTCAATGGAGAAATCATAAGTGCAAAAGAGAAGGGGATTGGTACAATCATTAAATTTGAAACTCCTACATCCCTTCTCCAAAGGATGATGTAGTGCTAATGCAACAAAGTGTTAGCGACCCAACAAATTCAAAGATTGAGGACATGTTAGATCGGGTGTTGAAAAGGGTGGAATCAACGGATAATGGTGTGAAAGAGTTGAAAGGTGAGGTTTTAATCTTTCCCAAATAGTGAGCTCTCACTCGACATCCATCAAACACCTTGAGGCACAAATTCATTATTTATCCGCACAAATGAACCCTCGAATGAAGGGCACTCTCCCTAGTGACACTATGCCAAACCCGAAGAATGAAGGCCATGGCATGGCAATTGTTACTAGGAGTAGAAAGGTAGTTGAAAATATGGGTGATAAACTCACTGGGGATGTCGGTTCAAAGAAGAATGATGAAGAGTTGAATGATAGGGTGATGAGGGCACCTATTGTTGTTGGTGATAATAAGATAGTGGAAGAGGAAGAGGCTGATACTCCTTCTTAAGTGGTGAGTGATGATGAATCGGGCAATGAGGCCCCAATTTTTAATGGCCAGGTGCCTAAACGTCCACCTCCTTACCCTCAGCGGCTGATGAAACATAAAAAAGATAACCAGTTCAAAACTTTCATTGATATATTCAGCAAGTTGTTTGTAAACATTCTGCTGGTGGATGCACTGTTACAGATGCCCGGTTATGCAAAGTTCATGAAAGAGTTGCCGAAAAAGAATAGAGTAATTGATCTAGCATAGTGGAGGTGTCACATCATTGTAGTGTGGTCATGGAAAGCAATTTAGCCCCATAAAGAGACGATCCATGGACTTTCACAATCCTTTGTACCATTGGGGTGTACTTGTTCAACAAGGTTTTATGTGACTTGGGGGTGAGTTTCAATTTGATACCCCTAGTGATCTTCAAAACATTAGGTTTGAAAGATCCCAAGCCTACCCTTATGCGATTGCTTATGGCTGATCGATCCATTATAAGTCCAGTGGGAATTCTCTTTGATGTGGTGAAAGTTGACAAATGCATACTCCCGATGGACATCATGGTATTGGATTATTATGTAGATCTCAAGGTTCCCATCATCTTAGGGATCCTATTCTTGGCCACCGGATGTGCTCTAGTGGATGTGGAGCTAGGTGAACTCAAGTTTTGAGTTGCAAATGAAGAGGTTAACTTCAATAGGTGCAAGCCAACAAAGCCCCCGAATGAATGTAGGGTTGTGGCCTTGATAGATGCAAAGGATGAATTGGTGGAGATCCTTATGATGAGGTTGAACCTCCGGACCCATGCTGACAAGAGAGGTGATACTGTCGAGCCGCGATATTAAATCAAGTACTTCTTAGGAGGCAACCCAAGTATTTTAAAGTTGTTGAGTTGTTGTAATGGTCAATTTGGTGTTGAAGTTGTTAGTATTTCCTTCTGGGAAGTTTGAGTACCCGTTAGATTTTGAAATTATTTGAACTTGCTTGAAAATTGAGCTGAAAACATGTGAGTTGGAAGTTGAGGTACTATCGAATAACTCGCATGTCGCAGATATTGCTCAATAGAATACAGGTTCAACACAGGTAGAGGTAATGGGCTACCAGCTCACTGCCACATACCTACATTCCACCCGTGCACCGCAGATCTCCATCTGCGAAAAGCAGATGCCTACATTAGGTCCCAGTATTCTTCTTTGCATCCGCACCGCATCTGCATGTCATAGGTCTGCACCTGCGAAAGCAAGTGAAGCGCAAATACTAGCAGTTAAATTTTACTGCTTCATCCTTTTTGCAATCAATTTTTTTTCTTCCCTTAGTCTAGTGTAGATGTTTTCTTTTATTTTCTATTAGTAAAATACAAAAAAAGTGTAGTATTTTTTTTGTGACACTTACATCTTTTTGCTGGAACATGTCGTCATCTAGGTGCCAAGACAAAGGGAAAGCTACAGCCTCTAGCAAAGGAAAGAGCAAAGGAAAAGTCAAAAGAGCAGAGACTCAAGTCCCTGCCAATAATAAGGACAATCTCTGGTTCTGTGTGGAGGGCATGAAGCCCTAATTCATCAAATACTAGAATCATACCAGAGAAGCGCTTCAACTTAGCGAGATTAGGCTAGGAGTTTCCTAACATCAAAAAATAGTTCAGAGAAAGAGAGTGGAACCACATTCCTGGATGCTCCTTATGGATATTACCCCAGCCTTGTGGTTGAGTTCTACACCTCTTATCAAGCAAAGCAAGAATTGATGAAATACTTGGGAAGGGTAGATGAGTTCCCGAATCTTCCATCAGTCATGGTCCGGGGAGAAAGAAGTTGATATCACCCCAGATGCTAGTAGAGCCAATTTCCTTGGGAACTGAGTTCATGGAGAAGATCTCTACAAAGGGCAACCAACTTCAATGGGTGGCAGGGATTATTGCACTTGGGCAGTCAGTTTGGACCACTTTGGGTGGTGAAATTCTGAGATAGGATCTTTATTTTGAAGAGAAACTATGGTTGGACCTAGTTTTCTCTTACTTTATGCCATCCAAAAATGATTAGAAAGTGCATTTGGAGGCTTCCATTCTAATAGCCTGCATTATGTCGGCAGTGCACGACAATATTGGGGAAGTGGTCACTATGCAAAATAAAAAGGAAGGCTCAGCAGCCCGCTCTCTCCATTCCCTTTCCAGTGTTGATTAGCCAATTATGTGCTAGAGTAGGGGTCCTATATTTTGCTGATGACCATGTTAGCTCCACTACTGGAGATATTGATATTGACAAGAAGCGGGATGTGGATGCTTCATAAGAACAAAAAGAGGAGAATGCAATCTTGGGATGTCCTTGTGGAATCCACAACACATGACATTGATAGTGATCCATTGACATAAGACCTTAATGAGCCTACTCCTTAAATGTTGGGACATGCTTCCGAGGAGGTACCATCTTTGGGGTCTTCACGTCCACACCTAGTAGGCTCCAAAAGATTACCGACATGACCAACTCCCATGAGAATCTACCCACAAAGTTGGCCAAAAATCTGCCATCCCTGATCTAGAGATCGGTTAAAAACACAATGAAGGTTGTCTTTGACGGCTTAAACAAGCTATGCCCCAGAGTCGATATGGTTAAGGGAGCAGTGTCATCTCTTCAGGCTGATGTGATAAAGCTGAAGGGCAAGGATCCCATGTACAGTCCTAATCTGAACTTCTTGGATGAAGCTATGGCAGCCCCACATGCCACGCAGGGCCAAATTGATGAGTTTCTTGGATATTTGGGGGAGGATGAGGAGGCTAAGAAAGAAGACGAAGAAGAAGAAATCTCTCCGAGGTTGTAGAATGTGCTATCGGATTCCTTGAGCACAGCTCATTCTAGCAGGGGCAGTACAGACTATAGTACTGATGTAGTGCCACAAAATGATGTTGCAGAGTAGATGACTCAGGGAGTTCCTTCCCTTTTTATCCTTCATTTGCAACATTGGATACAATATTTATATTTTATTTGGGGGTAGGCTGTGCTCTTTTGGTTTTTATTATTATTTCCCTTATTAGGCTTGTTTTTTTATTTGATTTTTTAAAAATTATGTTTTTATTTGAATGTTGTTTGGTTTGGATGAAGGATTTTATAATACCCCGAAAGTTCCTAGGACTAGACTCAAGATTTGAAATGAAAAGTAGCAGAAATCTAAGATTTCTTCTCAGAACGAGTCGTGGTACGGGTCGTTGGTGGGACTAAGGACCAGTTGGAAGTGCCCGTGGTGAGAATCTGCAGGGTAGGCTGGGAAATAATGGGTCTCAGGACGACCCGTTGGTTGAAGTAACAGATCATTGGAAGAGTCATTAGGAGGATGGTCTTGGGCAAAGAAGGCTGGCACGGTTCATGGGACGGCTCGTTATTGGTAAAAATGAGTCATTGCAAGTGTCCGTTGGGGGGAATTTAAGAAGATGAGCAGTGGTGGTAACGGCCAGAAACGATGAGTTGTGGGGACAAGTAACGACTCATCCTAACCAATCGTTGTTGGAAACCTGAGTTGGAATCTAGCGAGGTAATGGGAGACAGTAACGGGTCATCATTTGATTTAACGACCCATTTTGTCGAGTCGTTGTATCAATATCAGAGAAATTAAAAAGTGATAAAAGAAGTAACGGACGGATACCATGAGTAGTGGTATCAAAGAACGACCCGTTGGATCAGTCATAGTCACTGGCAGTGCAGAAATTCCAGACTTTTCATTAAGGATATTTTCGTTATTCCTAAGACCTAAGGTCATAAACTACATCATTTTATGCTCTGAATAGTGTGTTTTAAGGTGGGTAAGTTCATTCTAATAATCCTCACTCCATAAATGCAACCTAGAGTCTTCCTTGAAGATCAAGTTTGAGGAATTTCATCAAAACCTCTTCAATTTCCTTTGGGCTTTCAAGTGGGAGTGTGAATTTGATATGTGAGGCTATGAATGAGAGTTCCTTTCACTCTCATGCTCAAAACTCTTCTCAATTTCCATGGATTTCAATTCTAGATTCAAGTTTCATGATCTAGGAGGTTTATTTCAATTCTTGTGAAATTCTCTATGATCTATCTATGTGTCAATTCCTTTCATGTTTTATGATCTTTGGGCAGATTTTATGACTATTTTGAATATAAATGTCATGCCCCGCCTTGGGGGGTATGACTGGAACCTAGTGCCCTGTTAGGACCTGAACTGCTAGACCCTTGAGCCTAAGCACATCTGGTGCCCGGCTAGCTCTATCTCAGATTCATGGAATCAACGGGATATATAACGGCTGTAAATACTGCCTCCGGCCGACTGGGCCTATAGCCACCTGTCCTGTAACATCAGCTAACCAGAATCACACTCATATAGGAAAACCTATGCGGGCCGACAAGGCCACCAT
>JACEIK010002452.1:119431-190457 GCA_018107945.1 Datura stramonium
ACTAGCATATTAACGAACTGGAGAGATACTTTTACCAACTGAGACGAGAAAGGTGGGCACTTGACCAGTTAGTAGATATGACAACGGAGGAAGAAGCCCACATGGCAGTATGCAATGTGGCAATACCACTCGTGGGCAATATGAATTCCAGTATTCAAAAGTCTGCCATTACAGAATGGTGGGAGTTGAAACAAAACATGGTTCAACTCTTGCATACAAGTGGGCAGTTTACAAATTTTCCCCACGAAGATCCATAGCAACACATCCAGAACTTTTTGGAGAATAGTGACACCTACATCACCCTAGGAGTCTCAGCCGATTATGTGAGGCTCACGTTGTTCCCCTTCTCTCTGTTGGGTGAAGCGCCAAATTCCGTCAC
This sequence comes from Datura stramonium, assembly GCA_018107945.1. Classification (NCBI taxonomy): domain Eukaryota; kingdom Viridiplantae; phylum Streptophyta; class Magnoliopsida; order Solanales; family Solanaceae; genus Datura; species Datura stramonium. The sequence continues at coordinate 119,811 of JACEIK010002452.1, forward strand.
TTCATGGTTTGACTTTACAAAGAAATTCCTTGGTCAATTCTTCCCATCCGGAAAACTGCCAGGTTGAGAAGTGAAATTATTGGGTTTAGTAGAGAGTAGGTGAGACCTTATATCAAGCCTGGAAAATGTTTAAAAGTCTATTGAGAGATTGTCCGAACCACCGCCAGACTAAGGAGGTGCTAGCCCACACGTTCATTGAAAGCTTGGAGACATATACCCGATCCTGTTAGACTCAGCTGCAGGAGAATGGACTCTGAAAAAGACTTACGATGAACTCTATTTGTTGTTGAATAGGTTATCTCAGAGCAATCTTGAGCGGACTGTTGAAAGAGGCCAGAGCATAGCGAAGAAGGCCGCGGGAATATTAGAAGTGGATGACATGATTGCTTTGTCTACTCAGGTAGCCACCATGGGCAACAACATCAGTCAGCTAACCAAGCTACTCATGGCCCATGCCCAACCCTAGGTTCAGCCGATAAAACAAGCATACATTTTTTATGAAGTGCGTGGGGGCGATCATGCAATGGAGTCATGTGGAGAAAATTCATAATTTGTGAACTTCGTAGATAATACAGGCAATCAAAATTACAGAAACAATTACAATTCCAGCTGGAGGAACCACCCAAATTTTTCATAGGGTGGAAATCCGAATCAAAATCAATACAGACAGCAGGAACAATCTAATTTTCAGCAATCATAAGGTAATCAGACCTATAACCAACCAAGTGGTGTGGAAGAATTGTTGAAGAAGCAGAATAAGATAGTAAAAAAGTAGGACAAATTGACAGTAGATGTCAAAAATCAAGATTTGGCTATGAGAGCACTGGAGAGACAAATGGGGTCAGATTGAGGGGCACAAAATACAAGGCCACAAGGAGGCTTCTGCAACAATGTTGATCCAAATCCTAAGCAGTGTAATGTAATTACACTCAAAAGTGGTAAACAGCTAAAGGAGCTGGTATCTAAAAAAGTGGCTCCCAAAGTTGTCAAGGCAGAGAAAGAGGTCGTGAAGGAACAAATGGTTCAACCACCAATATCAATGGCAGCAAAACTATCTACTCCATTCCCGCGGAGATTGAAAAAGCACAAGGAGGCAATATTCACCAAGTTACTCAACCTGTTTCAACAGGTTCATATTACTATAGTCCTTGTTGATATGTTGCAGGGAATACCTCAATATGGCAGGTACATCAGAGATATTGCTGCGAACAAGAGGCGCTTGACAGAATACACCACAGTCACGTCTAGAATATACAACAAACTATACTGGGTTGTTGTTGTTGGAAATCTACTGACGATAGAAGTGGTGTACCATCGTGCCACGAAAATAAATCAAGCACTGCTTGGAGGCAACCCGAGATGGTCGTTCCACGACATTAATGCTGATTGGGAGGCAACCCAATTTTCTAACCATGATTTGTGTGATACCGTGCTGGTGCACGGAACGAACGTGACCAAGTGGATCATGGGATGAAACTCTAAAAAGTTTGTTGAATATAGGAACTTCTCTCTGCCTCGTGAGGCAAAAGCCAAAGTGAGGCAGAGGCTCGCATTAAGCCTCACGAAGCGAAGCCCATTGCAAGACAACTCTTCGCTTTCGCGCTCACGCCACGAGGCAGTTGAAAAGGTAAGTGCACCTGAACTTTTTAAAAATGGAAATGTCCCGCACCCCTTTATAAGCCCCCCTCAACTCACCATTCCTCCCTCACTCTCAACTTCAAAAAGCACGAACTCCCCTCGAGGATTTCCCCCCAAATCTCTCACACTCTCATCCTAGCTTCACATTCAAGGAGTTGGCTAAGTTGTTCTCAATCTCTTCAGTTCATTCTATATCTTTCCCCACTCCTAATTCCTCCATCTTGCTTGCTGTTGTGTAAATTTTGATGACATAACTCTTAACTTGAGTTGCACTAAGTTATGGTTCTATTTTATTCGAATGGGTTGAAATTGTGATGAATGTACGTGAAGTAGCATGAATGTAATTGACATTAGTTGATAGATGAGAGTTGTTTGCGAAAAATAGCTTAAAGACTCCATTGTTAACATAAAAAACAAGCTCACTATAATGTGCATACGACCTGTTCGACAAAATCCCCAAAGGATAGTCATGGACAATATGTTTCCAATAGTAGATGGATGATGACCGTCTAAAGGAAACATTAGTCATAGGGTGGGAACAATGGTTGTAGCATGATGTAAGTGCGGGGTGAACCCGATTAAGGGCGGGAGTAACTATTTAGTAACGTTTTGGTGTTAATCAACACAAGTAATGCAATGGGGAAGTATGAGTAGCCATCATCTAGTAGCACCACACTAGCAAACTAAGTGTGGGTTAGTTTGATACCCTTGCAACTTGGTTTGCTAGCAACATAATATAGATAACTAAGTGCCATTTTGTAGGTACAATGGTGCACCCAAGTCAAGTTGGAGCAACAGCTAAAGGCAAAGGGAAGGCGATAGATGCCCAGGAAAAGAAGAGAAGCCGAATGGAGAAAGGGCAAGGCAGTGGTGTCCCTCTACCATCAGCACTTCAAGCAGAATTAACCCCTCCCGTTGAACCTCCGGTCTGTAGGTACGGGCTAAAATGGGTGGAAAGCTATGGCAAGACATGGTTCAAGAGATTCAAACTCTACCATTACATTCCCGAAGTACAAATTGAGGAAGACAGACTCAAAGCAAAGTACCCAAGTATTTGGCAACAGATTCACTAGAGTGGGGCCTCCAATCCCAGGCGAGTGCAATCTCAACCTTGTTCGGGAATTCTATGCCAATTGGGATGTTGTCAGAGACACCAATGAGGTGAAAATGAGGGGTACGGTAGTACCTTTTGATGCAGACAATTATGTAGATTTATGGGGAATCCAGTGGCCCCACATGCACCACTAAGTGAGACGGTGTCTCACCCACCCTATAGAGAGATCAGACATGGGTTGTGTGACCAATACTCTAATGTCATATGGGTGCGTCGAAAGGATGACAACACCCACAAAACTCATAGCATTGCACATATAACCAAGGAAGCTAGAGTATGGTTGAAGATCATCTCTATGCAGATACGCCGAGTGAGCACTTTACCACTATTACTCGGGACAGGGTGTGCTTGATTTACGTATTGATGACTAGGCAACCAGTACATTTGGGCCATATCATTAAGCCATGATGCATAAGCGCGTGAAGGTGTTGGTCGCAAGTTTTACTATGAGCGCATCCTCACGCTTACATAGTATCTGCAGTCTTATGATACTGATGAGGAGCTTGACTTTCGCTCAGTGATGGCAGATAGACCTGTGTCAAAGTGCCAGAGGAGCTTCAGGGAAGAACACTGACTGCTGTTGAGTGCCATCTGCGGAATGATAGCTATAACGCCCATATTTACGGGATGATGTAGATGCAGCTGGCCTTGAGAGGCAAAGCTGCCACACTTGAGAAGCTAGCCATGTTGGATGAGCGCTACCGCTCTATGAGCATGCGTAGTAGATGTGCCGGGTGGGGCCTGCCTATGAGGAGCCTCTGGATGATGACATTGCCACACCCAAGCCCATGGTGTATGAAGAAGGAGAAGATGATGAAGAAGAGAAAGGAGAGGCCGAGCTAGAATGCGACAACGAAGAAGGCGACTCAAGAGTTTGCCCCTTCCGAGGATGAGGCCAAGGATTCAGATGTCTAGATATAGAGTTCTTTCTTTCCACCCTTTTATATTTTGTTTAGAGCACTGAGGATAGTGTAGATCTTTTAAGTGTGGGGTGGGAGAAAAGAACTTTTGTTATTAATTGTAGTATGTTGTTATGATGATTATGGCCATGGGGAGGATATGCATATTATTTTCTTATTTTGTCTTGCCGGTGATTATTTTGATTTATTTTGTCTTAGGATAGATATATGTTAGCATGTGATAGGAGTAGTAATAGTGTGTCGTGCTAGTAAAAGCGCATTCCTTGATTTTTGTTCTCGGTTCTTTTCTAAGGGGGTCTTTGAACTGTATCTAGATTTTTATTTTTATTCATAGATAGGGACTTTTCCTAAAGATGGATGAATGACAACCATCTTGAGGGAAAATTAGTAGTTAAGAGTAGGATAATAGTAGAGGACACAAATGCCTTTCAAATGCTTGGTATTCAACCTACCTCACCATAGGCAATATTAAGAAACTTTCGTAATGTTGTGCATAAAAATGTAGACTACATCTAACTAAGACATGTAGGCGCTTCCACTTGACTCTAATCTTATACAAAAGGGCTTAAAAATGGATTGCATTGATTTAATCATGCTGTCAAGTAAAGCATCAATGAAAGAGAACTGTTTACAGTCGTTTGTGTGCAAGTGTGGTGAGCTACGTTGCTCGGTCTCTTCACTTTGGTGCGTCACCCGTGTCGACACGACATGGGTGTGGGTGTGGGTGTGGGTGTGGGTATGGGATATTTACTGGATTTCCTCAACCGATTTTGGGTACTTTGACCAAAATAGTTGGAGAAGTTCGGAACAGATACGATGATTTTTGTAATCAAAACAAATTCTAAGGTGAAATTGAAGAAACTAGAGTACCTTGTATATAGAAATTTCTGTGTTAGTCCTTTTCCTTATACAACCTTCTGAGATTCTCCTCTTGATCAATATTTTTTCCTCATATTACTGTGTAAGTTTTCCACATAATGTTTCATTATTTATACATATAACACTAAAGATATTTGTATTATTTTTAGTCGAATCCCTGCACACGTATCCGGAGCTGGATCCATATCCCCGAATCTTAAAATTTAGATCACGAAGGATCTGGCCTCTAGATCCGCACACGTATCGGACACCCACACCCAATTCCAAGCAGCTTAGGTGGTGAGCTTTAGTAGTAGTCCATGTATGATATAGATATCAAGAACTTGTCCAATTGTCTACAAAGTGAAACGAAGTGTGTAAGCATAGGAAATGACATAGGTAGACTTTGTTAGCCATAATTTTCTCTGATATGTTTGCCTACCTGTACATCATCTCTAGTCAGCCCCTTTGAGCTATCAACCTTGTATCTTTGATAACCAGTTGAGAAGTCTTTCCATTTTGTTGTGAAAAATGTTTGATCCCAATTTCCCTAAGGCACTTTAAAAGAGAGCACTTGGAAGAAAAGAGGAAGATTAAGCTGAATAGGAGATAGGCAGAAATCAATAAAATAAGTTGAGACTACACTTGTAAGATATATTATGCTATTAGTAAGGAGAAGAAAAAGAACAATTACAACAACTACCTAATGTAATCCTACAAAATGGGGTCCGCAGAGGGTAAAATGTACGCAGACCTTAACCTTACCTCAAATGTAGAGACTATTTCCGGTAGAAGGATAAGAAAAAGAAATAAAATAAAGTACTTGACTGCTTGAAAAAGAGAAAAGTATAGAAAATTTCTCCTCTCTAGTGGTGTAGGAACATTGAAGAGTGCATAAAGATTAGGAGAGGCATAAGGGGAAGTAAACAAAAGTGATGAAAATGGAAGCAATGAAGAATGGGCGAATTTAAAAACTAATGTGATGTCTAAAAAAGTGCCTGGGGAGTGAGCCACCATTTTCATATAATCTCTACCCATCCCTCAGCCAACATTACAATCTGTGAAGTCCTAATGGATCTTATGTTTTGTGTCATTTTTGTTAATAGATTATGACAGTAAGCGCAAGCTTATGGTATATCTTGCATGCATGTGAATTTCCTTGACAAGAGTGAGTGATATTTTTCCTTCATCTATATGCCCCAATAGCTATTGATATTATATCCTGATGAGTGGGAGCACAGTGAGGGCACATGAATGATGACAAATGGGTGAATTAACTGTGACTTTGCTTGATAGGTTGTTTTTATTTGCCCTGTATTGTATGAGAGTCAATTACAGAGGCTACAGTGTCTTGATAAGACGTGTCAGTGTGTTGAAAGATGATAAGGCATAAACTAAATGAGAATTTAGTTATGATGGAAAAAGTCTTCATGATCTAGGATTGAGTAGACCTGTTTTAATTGGCATAATGTGATGCAGAATTTGTAGTGGGTGCATATGAGTTTGTCCGAGGACGAACAAAGGTCTAAGTGCAGTGTGGCGATGTTAAGTGTATGTATACATCAAATGACCATATCTTACCCATACTTATGTGTTGTTTTAAGAGTAAAGAAGCTAAATACACCTAATTGTACCTCATTATTGTGTCATTGCACTAATGGAAGTACTCTGTCTATTTTTGAGGTAAAAACTCCAAAAAATGACTAAGTACGAGGAAATATGGTGTCCTATGCAAAGCACAGCTCAAAGCAAGCTCACACTTAGCTTCGGAGCTTTCTAGGTGAGCACAGAAGAAGAAATAAGAGGAAAATTGACTAAGTGTGGGATCCCCAAGTGTGGTTGAGTGTGGAACTGCAACAAGGCCTCGTGGAGCGAAGCCCATCGCGAGGTACCTCCTCGCTTTGGCGCTTGCCTCGCCAGAACAGGATGGATTTCTGACTTCGGAAATAAAAGCCCACCCGATTTTTGTGTCGGTCCTTTAGAGGTTTTTCACTTGCTATAAAAGCGCCCATTAGTCACATTTTGGAGGCATGGGATATTTTGAAGAGTAGAAGACAAGAACGTTATCTCTCTACATAGGATTACTTCTCTTTCTTGTTTACTTTTCTAAGTATGGAATTGAACATGAACATTTACAATTGTAATCTGAATATGAGTGACTTCTGGGGCTATTGCTGAAGCATGATTGTTTATATATGAACTTGAGTTAGTATTGCTTACATAATCATTTGAGTTGCTTAATTGATTTCTATATTCATTATTCTGTTGATTCATGAGAGTAGGATACATCCTTCGTCTTTGCGGAACTCGAGAGAGGAAAGCGAAGATTGGACGGGAATCGATTAGAATAAGATCCTTCCAACAAGAAAGGATTTGTAGCTAGGATAGAGATATACATAGTGTGCCCTACTTAGTTCATATATAGGAGTTTGAATGCGTTCTTGTTACGAACATGTTATAGAGCTTTAATAATGTGAGTAATCTAAGCAGAGGGTTAGAGGCTCAAGAGAGTCGTAATCATACCATTAACCCCAGCAATTTGATAAGGTTAGCATATTAAAGAAAATACATCATGGACATGAATGAGAAAGTATGCCATAGTCCTGGAGTTCTTCTGTCATTGTTCATTTCATAAAATATCCGTCAACTCCTACTAGTTTAAACCAAAGGTCACACTACCTTTACGACCAACCTCATTGAAAACACTAATCATCATTTAACAGTAGCTTGTCGTCAATTCTTTATCAACTACGAGTCCCTGTGGGTTCGACAACCTGATCTCGTTATCACTATATTACTTGCACCGCCGCATACACTTGCATGTGCGTTTGGACGCGACACCCATATCCGTACCTAGATTTGATCCCCGAATCTTAAAATTTAGATCATGAAGGATCAGACCTCTAGATCCGCACCCGTATCGGACACCCCCACCTGAATTCAAGCGACTTCGATTAGGACCAACTGCAACATTCATAACTCGAAGATAATGGATCTATCCTCTTTCCTTTTCTACGTAAATACCAAGTTTAGCTCGCACGGCACAAGGCATGAACATGTGACCTAAGTCACAGGTCCCTCAACCTTTGTCACTTGAACTAAGCCCCAACGGCCAAAACATCAAAGTGGTAAATAACACTTGCATATGATCACTTCTTTTTTCTGATAATCAATTTTTCCAATTTTGCAACTTCACAAAGTTTAGCTCTTTATTTTTTCATCCTTCCCTAGTCTCTACTCATCCAGGTATTTCTAAAAAGTTATCTCCATATTTTATTTTCTAATATTTGGTTCCTCAGTATGTAAGTTGTTCTGTACCATGTTACATCTATGTCTAATAACTTTTATAAACTCTAAGCTTGATCCAGTAACCCTATTGAGCAAATTCAGAATAGACAAGGAAGAAATGGATGCAACAACTTGATTAAAAACATCGTTAATCCTCACTTAAATGATTCCACTTGACTTTTTTGTTTTATGCAGAACTTAAAGTTTGCCAGCTAATTTTTTTTTTAAAAAAGATACAACACCTTAATACCACTTAATTTCAATTAAGAAAAGCAATATGAGAGCATTTGAAGGGGTTAAGAAAGATTTTATACAAGTGAGGAGTATCCTCGTCACTCTAGCTTCTTTTTGGTGCATCTATGAGGTTCCTAATTCTATAGATGATTGGGGTGACCTTTCGCAAAAAAGAATACTTTAGCCATGCCTCTCAATCTTTTGGTATAGTACTTGATATAGGGATTTCCCCCTTAAAAAAATTATTTACCTTATCTAAAAAATTAAATTAAAAATAGCTGTAATATAGCAAGTAAAGAGACACTACCTCCGAGGCAAGGGTAAGGTCTGCGTATACTACCCTCCCCAGACCTCACTCTATGGGACTGCACTGGGTATGTTGTTGTATAGCAAGTAAAGACACAGTAGTGCTTTATTACAAGCTTCACCAGCTATATAATTGTATCATCTGGAAATAGATAGTTAAAGAAATAGTTAACGAGTAATTATTACAAAATGCTTCAGGAAGACTCTGGTGTGTTTGATAAGCTTTGGCCATGGAAGATTCTCTGGAAGACCAAAGCACCACCTATGGTGGCATGTTTTAGTTGGCTAACAGTTCATAGTGCATGTTTAACTCAAGAAATACTTCAGAGGAGAAGCTTACACCTATGCAACAGATGCTTTCTTTGTGATAATTCCTCTGAAACACTAGATCATTTACTCTTGCATTGCTATCAAACTTGGTAGATCTGGGGTTTGTTCTTGGATGTCTGTGGGGTTCTAATGGAAAATGCCACAAGCTTTTAGAGGTTTATTATGCGGTTGGCAGGCACATGTGAAGAAGAGGCAAAACAAGATGTGGAAGACTACCCCTATCTGTATCGCACGGGCAGTGTGGCTTGAAAGGAACAAGAGGTGCTTTGAAGGAAGAAAGGATCCTTTTCTGTATGTCAATTTCAGTTGTATCCAAATATTAATGTTTTGGTTGAACGAAAAAGTTGTAAATAGTATATTAAATAGAGTATCTGTTTGAGTCTCTGGCTACATAGGACCTTATCAATCTGTCCTGCTTTTGCACTGTTTTTGGTACCTCCTTGGTACTTATGTAATAAAATTACCTTACCTTATCTGAAAAGATAGTTAAAGGAGGACTATTAGTATTAATTTTTTTCTTCCTCCATAAACACAGTCTTGCTTATGGTAAAATAAAGGCCAGACTGAATTAACAACAAACTTGTAAAGTTGGCAACCCAGTTTTCTTCTGGCCTCATGGTCAAATAGAATTTCAAAGATCTTAACAAACATAACTATCTTCCCTGCAATTTCAAAACCCCTAGTGAAGAAAACGGAGAAAAAGACGAGTAAATAGAACAGCAATATGCTAACAGAATACCTGACAATAGCCAACTGAGGGATTGTGTCGAGCATAGGCTGTAAGTAAACGCCTTAAAGCATTTCTTCCATCCTCATCTAGAGAAGGATGTCCAGGAAACGTCCGTGGTAGATCCTGCAATTAAACTACAATAAGATTGGACCCAAAACGGAAAACCAGCAGTAACATAGATACCAAAGGTACTCAAAAGTATAGTTGACATATAGCACATTCAATGACCTTCTCAATCTGCCCTCTCCATTTCTCCGGTATACATACAGAATCTGTGCTTGCATTAACAGAACTTCCATAGTCCTCAGATTCCACACTTTTAAGCTTTGTATAATTACCAGATCTAGTGCCTAATGCAAGCAAATCTTGATAATAGGTCTCCACTCTGCGTGCCCTCACACCCACAAAGGCTTGCCAAAGCTGTTATTCCAATATTAAGCTTACGTGAATAAAGATAGTACATGAACTCATATTACATTAAAGAACACAATCATGAGGAAATTTCAAAAAAAAATTATATTTACCTCTCCCCTGAGAGCCATGGGTACTCCACCCTGAACAAGACATTCCAATTCTTCTTTCCAAGGAGGCAAAGACTCTTGACTTGTATAAGCCAAATGGCTAACAGTATCATTTAAAGGGATGTCTTGCATGGAATCTAATTCAGATTTGTCCAAAGATTCTGATCTTTCCATATCATAAAACTCATCTTCTGAGTCCTCTTCTGATACTCCTTTCGTGGGTCTAGACTCTTCAATTACAGGAAGGTGCTTCCGCGGACCAGAATCTTGCTCCTGTTTGGCTAAGTTTACTTTCTTTTTTACACGAGTGCTCATCATATCCTCAACAGCACGTAGAGATGGTCTAATTTTCGTCCATATCTGAGCCTGACAAATTTTCCTCTCTACAGAGGTCAGTGTATCATCCTTCTCTGTTGTGCTTTCTAGTTGACCTTCTTCTCCATTCTGTGCATCACAACTTACCTCCTGAGTAATTGGTTCAGTACCAGGATTAGTAGAACTTTTGTCTGCAGATATCCCATTTATGGGAAACTCAGCAGACTCTGCTTGACGCTCCAAGAAATCCTTCCACCTATCAGATCTCTCTTTCTCTTCTTCCTTAAAAAGAAATGCATACAGGGTGAGATAATGAGGGAATATTAATAGGAATATTAATGGCTAGATTGCTGAAATATGGCAGATATGCAAAACAAAATGAAGATTCTTTTCAGCAACTTCAAATTCTGTGGTCTCCTGTCTAACAGGATATTAACTAGTAAATAGCAATGATGACAAAAAATAATACCGGTAGATATTAGCATATTCACGGTATCTTTGTACATGCTGAGGACGTACAGAAAATCCATAGAGCATAAGCATCCTGTTCACTGATACATTAGTGAAAAATTCAAGAAACATTTAGTGGAAACAAAAATCTTTACATGCAGTAGTTCCCGGAAACATATTAATGTAGTGATGTGATGATATGCTTATCTCTTGATATTTTTTTGTTGTGCTAAAAATAGATTTTTTGTATATAAATCATCAGCACATAGTGCTAGGAGCCAAAATTTACATCAATGAGCCGTTTTTCAAAAAGAGTAAAAACAAAGATATCTGTAGATCCTATATCTTCTTATAAAGATCCTTAGGATGTCTACAATAGAAATTGATCATTTGTGGAATTGAAGAGAATTAAGAGAAAACTCAGCTTGATTATTCCCTCAAGCTATTTGGTTTAAATAGCTGGAGTTTCATATGTCCTAGAAGGAAAAGGAAATCAGTATAAGTTAAAATCTACACCAATACAAATAAATGCCTAATCACCCTAATTATAATCGTAGTAAATCAAGCTACTTGCTATATTTATATATATTCTATAGAATATTCTTAAGATTCTAAATATATAATTGGAACACCAATAAAAACTAACAATGAAATCCAGTTTTAACATTGTATAAAGAAATAGTTTTCCAAAACATATAGAATTTCTCTCCTTTCTATATAGTCCACCATTATATTACTGTTAAATAATTCTCCATCTGCTTTTATTGGAAGCGCTTTCCCCGTCAGTAGTCCAACTTGATAATGCCTCTCTGTTCTACCAGGCACAGTCCACCTAATACCGAAGTTGGTAAATAGATTCCAGCTGGCTCACCACTTTAAAATGAAGGAACAGATGATTAATTGTTCTCTGTATTTTGTCTACAAAATAGGCATCTGGAGCACATATGTATGCCCCTTCTATAGATTTCCCAGCATTAATCATCTTCTTTCACCACCAGCCAAGTAAAAAGGCTATTCTGTACAGAATTCTGGCTTTTCCATATAAGCTTCTAATGTAGAAAAATTAATCTGAGATTCCCTCTGAATCTCTGATTCATGTCCTGTAGTGTGTCTTCCCTTCCAATAGCCCCTTGCACAGATGGGGGCGCCATAAAACCTGGCCAAACCCTTCCATTTACCAGTCTTGCATCAGTCTTCTATATATTAAGTTCAACTCAGATTAGACCATACTTCATTTAAAGTAGCTGCTCAAGTTACTGATTTAGTAAGAAATGCCATGGAATAGTTGCTTGACACTGCCATTCCCTACTCCAGTTATCCACTCCAGAATAGAATCCTTCAAGCAAGCTAATGCTTTCTGAGAATCCATGCCATAAGTTCCAAATTGATTTCCACATACCGGTTCCATAAGTAATGTCTACTTCCTTCAGTTTCCCAGATCCCATCATTTTACATTTGACAATAACAGTGAAACCAAAAAGTTTTTGATTTTCCTTGAGCAGTATCCAAAGCCATATCATTAGGAAACTTCTGTTCTGCTTTCTCAAATTTTTGATGCCCAAACCTCCATGTTTTTGGCCAATATTAAGGTTTTCCCATTTGATTAAATGGTAACCTTTGTTCTCCTTGTTTCCATGCCACAAAAAGTTCTTCCTAATTCCACATTGTTAGGCAAAGGAAATGATGACATCAAATAGGTAGGTAAAGCATCTAATATATAATTGATCAGCATCACTCTTGCCACCCATTGATAAGTACTGTGTCTTCCACCTAAGGCTAATATTTTTTCACATCATTCTAGAATACCATTCTATATCTCCTGATTTACTTTTTGAGTTACCAAAGGTGTTCTAAGTAACTGTTGGGATCTTTCCATCTCCTGCCTCACCCAAGTTACCAACCGCATGAATCATTGACACTCATTACTGAGAAAATATGGGCTTTTCTCCAATTAATGTGAAGACCTAAAGTGGTCTCAAAGAGAATAAGGATAATCCTCAAATACTTCAACTGATACCCTCTGCATCACAGAAAATAGAGTCATCTGCATATTGTAGGTACATTACTTTCACTACCTCATTCTGCCCCTTTGCTACATTCAAACTCCTCTTATCTCACCCACAGTGGTAAGTACTCTTCACCATGTTGTTGAGTCCTCCATTAGCAAAATAAATAGAAAAGTTGATAAGGTCACCTTGTCTCAAACCTCTTTTTAAAGGGAAAAAAAGGCCTTCAGGTGAGTCATTTATCAACACAGAGAATATGAAGGTGTTAATACAAAATCTCGTCCATCTAATCACTTCCCAGGTACCAAACCCTATCTTCTGCAGCATTCCAAGCAAAAAGTTCAATTCACATGATCATATGCCTTTTAAATATCTAATTTGCACATGATCCCTGGTGTCTTATCTTTGAGTCTAGAATCTATATCTTACACAATCAAACTGCATCGTAATTCGTCTACCTCAAAATTCCATATGTTGTGTATCTACTAGTTTGTGCATCACTTTCTTCAATCTCTTTGTCAGAATCCTGGAAATCAACTTGTATATGCTCCCTATTAGGCTAATAGGCCTGTCTCTCACCCTTAGTCCCATTCATTTTAGGAATAAGGGCCATGTGTTAAGCTGAATCTTTTCCCAAAGACTTCCTGAGAATGAAACTTCTGTATACTGGCTATGACATCACCTTTAGGGACCTCCGCACTGGACAAAAAGAAAACCCATAGTGTATCCATATCTGCCAGAGCTTTATTCCACTACACATGCCTTAAGCTCTAGTAAAATTTTTCCTCAAAAGGTCTTTGCAGCTCTTGCTGGTCTTCTGTGTTGATACTAAAAAGACACTGATTTATAAAGAAGGGTCTCCACTCCAGTTTCAAAATAGAAATTCTAATAAAGGAAATAATCTCCCTTTTGGATATTCTCTACCTCCCCACAACTTCGCCTTCCACTAGCAGCTGATCTAATATGATTATTCCTCTTGTGAGCACTGACACCTTCTGGAAGAACATTGTATATTTATCACCTTCTTGATCCACAATGCTTTTGACCTTTCAGCTTTCCCATGCTATCTCTCTTCCTTTTTTGCAAAAGTCTTCAAACTCAATGTATAAATTAGCTTTCTGGATGGCTTCTTCATCCGTTGAAGATCTGCTCCTTGACATTATCATCTCTATAATTTTGCTTGGGATCAAATCTTTATTCTTCTCCAGGCTCCCATAAATACTTGAACTCCATTTTCTCAATTTGGTCTTCAAGGCTTTTAATTTATTAGCAAGGATAAAGTCAGGTCTGCCTGCAATTTCAAAAGAGCTCCCACTAACTTTACTCTCCTTGAAGCCTTCAGTTTCCAACCACCATGCTTCAAACTTGACATAGGACTTAGTGTGCTCCCACTGCCACTCTGAAGAACAACTGGTGTATGATCTGAACATATTCTAGGTAGAATCTTTTGCTTCATATTATTAAATTCCTCTCCTGATTATAGGGTATAGAATCCTTGTCAATTCTGGGAGGAGATTTCCAGATTTTCCTCTAGTCCCCAGGTGTGCATAATTTCCCCCATGTAATTGTGGATCAATCAGCTCCATATCCACAACAAACTCAGAGAATTCAGTCATGCATTCGAAATTTCTAGAGCAATTCTTCTTCAGAAGCATATCTGACTATTTTGAAGTCTCCCAAACAGCTCAAGTGCTCCTGTGAATAAACTCTAGCAGTTCCTATTTCCTCACACTCCTTTATTCTTCAGTGATACAGTTTGGATGCATAAACTCCTGTCATGTGATGTGCCAACTGAAATCACTGTCCTAGACTTGAAGCTACAAGTCAAAGCATATGACCACTTCCACAACTTCCTTTCCCAGACCTACTATCCCACAACATCAATATACCACCCTGGTACCACTTGCTCAACTGTCCATATATTTTATTTTAGATATGTACTCTTCCTTAGTCTTAATTCTTTATGTTAGGATAGAGTTCTCTAGTGTTCCACACTCTGGTTCTTCAATAATTCCCAATCATACATAGGACCTTCATATTCTTTAGTTCAAATTACTTGATTAATATTTGTTCAAATGATTTTACTAAGCAATAATATTTCACTATTTACATAGAGAACCATATCTTTTGTAGGTCTCCACTTTTTCGGTATACCTCTTGGATACGGGTTTTACGCCCAAAATGCTTTTAAAATTTATTGTTATCAAAAATAAAACAATTCTCCCTATCCCTTCTTCCTCCAACCCCCCACACACAGACACACTCTCTTTCTTCTCTTGATATTCTTGCCCTCTTCCCATTTCTCATCTATACTCCAACCTTTCTCCCTTAACAATTCTCAAAACAATACGTTGTTCTATGCGGTACTAGAGCACAATACATTCTTTGCACTCTTTAATACCATTTGTGAAACTCAACCAAAAAAATGTTCCTCACATTGGATCTCGTAAGTTCATCGGATTTCTGGAGTCGAAAAGAGGCATAGGGATAAATCCAAAAAAGATAAAGGCCATTGAAGAGATTCCGGATGTGCTTTGATGGCAAAGGTAGTACAAAGACTCACCAATCCCATAGCATCTCTCTGTAGGTTCATCTCAAAGTTGTCAGAGAAATGTCCGCTTTCTTCTCATTGCTAAAGAAGAATTAGTTCGAGTGGACACCAAAATGCAAGCAAGTGCTGTAAGATTTAAAGGCACATTGAGCAGCCCTCCTTTGTTGACAAAACCACTAAGGAGAGCAGCTGCTCCTTCATTTGGCAGTGGAAAAGTCACGGTAAGTGTTGTTCTACTTAGAGAAGAAAAAGACACATCCAATTGGATGTGTTAGGCAAAGATGGCAAGTGCCGAGATTCAATACTGCATTTAGTAAATTGGTCATGGCCTCGTAGTGGCCGCCGGAAGTTAAGGCTTTATTTCCAAAGCACCCAATAGTTGTCGTGGACAACATATGGTCAAACATCCTTCACAAGCCCAAATTATCGTGGAAGAATGGGAAAGTGGGCAATGGAGTTGAGCGAAGTTCGATACTGAATATCAACTTCAAACTACAATAAAAACTTCAAGTCCTAGCTGATTTTGTGGCTAATTTCATTCCCAAAATGGTGCCACAAGCCGAGAAGCAAACCATAACGATCTCCAAAGGCTCACGTGGCACATGGACTTTGTCCACAGATGGGGCATCTAATGTAAAGGATGTACCGAACTCCGCTACTACCGGGACACCCCCGACAAGGGAAAAGCTAAAACAAGGCATCAATTGTGTGCCACTTGTTATACCACTTTGATCCTCCTTTTTCCTAATTTATTTCAATCTTAGAACTTATTTATAAATCAAATACCTTATTTTCACTAATATTTTTTCATGACTAGTGCCATTATTAGTTGTCGTAACTTAGAAACTTATTTTATTTCTAAGTTATTTACTAAATCATTACTTGTATTACTACTTCCATTTAAAGTTCCTTAATTTCATTACAATATTAATATATCCTAGATAATAATTTTAATCTACTACTATTTTAATAAGTTTACTAATTTAATCATGTTTTATTTTCTACTTAGTACTTACATACTTTAGTTACTAATTTCGTTGTTGTATAAAATATATATATATGTGTGTGTGTGTGTGTGTGTGTGTGTGTGTGTATTATGTTTAAGTCCATTTATAATTAGGACAAGAGGACTCATGAAATCAATCTAGAAGGGAAGAAGGTCAAGAACATTAGCCCATTTCTCCCTTTTAATCGACTACGTAACAAAGTTGAATCCCAAACCCGCTAGGCATCCGACTCCTGACCCGCAATATATTTTCAACGCAGAAACTTAAATGCTTCCTCCTTCCCCTCTTCTTCGTATTAGCTACTTCTTTATCTCTCTCTTTTCTCTTGTAGAGAAAGCTCCATCGATGCTCAACCATGAACAGAGATTGCGCCCCCCATGTTGGTGCAAGATTCATCTCTCTTCTGAAAACATTTGACGCTTCTTGGGCTCCGTTGGTTTGCCTTATGGCTCATGACTTATAAGTCAAAAGCCATGTTAGAATTTCTCTAACTTATGACTTTTGGCTTATTTTTGTTATTTTGGCTTAAAAATAAGTGCTTAAGAGCATTTTTTAAACTTACCCAAACACTACAAAAGTGCTTAAAAGCTATTTTAGCTTGAAAGCACTTAAAATAAGCCAACGAAACAGTTATTTATCCCTCTTTTCTTTGCTTAAAAGATTCGGGTTTCACAAGAGGCTATTAGACTCAGATTATTTTAATTCGAGTCCGGAGAATCGATTTTCGTAGATGCAACAACTTTGTTCGAAATTCAATCTAACCATTGTCGTAGTTCCTTGCCTATATATACTACTTTAAATCGTTTCAGCCATAATCAAGTTTGGACACTCAAAGAACACCACTCTCTTACATCTTAATATCATCTCGTAAAGCATTTTCAATTTTCTCTCGTCCGCTAGACTTATTTCTTGAAGAATAAGTGTATATCCGAGGCCAACAACTGAGCCCATCGCCGACAAACGGTGAGTGTTTCACCCTTCGCTTTTACTTACTCTAACTATGAATGTGTTCGATTGCTTACTTTAAAAGAGTTTAGATGCCATGACATAGGAGTTTATTACACTTCTCTAGTTGATTTTAAAAAAAAAAAAAAAAAAACATGAGAAGAGATGTGTGCTTATGTTATTCATAATTATTTTTTTACTAGAAAGTGTGTTAAGATCTTTCGGATAATTAGAATCTAGTTTATTAAGCATGTTTATCGATTTACTTTACTTGAATAATAGTTTTGATTTAGTTGGTCCTCCCTATACGCCTATATATGCCACACAAATTATGACTTGTTCCTTCCTTATAAGTAGATGTAAACTTACCTCATATATGCCGCGGAATATATTTTTGGATGAGATTTGCTACATTAGATAGGGTGATCTTTTAGCTTAGGGTCAAGATATGTTATCAATCTACTAATAATACTGTTAGAGTAAGTGACTAATTTCTTAAAGGTACTCTCCTAGCTATTGCAATAATCCAAAGTTTAAACTTTAGGTGAGAACTTTGTTAGGCTCGTATTTTTATAAATCACTACTTCATCTAAAATGTGCCATGTTCGCTAGCCTTACTCATTGGGTGTGAGATATGCATGATGTATATTTATCCGAGGTTTAGAACTATGTAAGCCTACGCTATAAAAAAACATGTATCATTTAAACTAAAGATAGCCTTAAAATGGTAGCACGACTATGCTCAAGTATTAGGACCCCGACTTTGACACAGCTTCATGTTCAAAATGGAGTAATAGGTTATATGCATTATATCTACTATCACTTGTCTAACGTTAGTGAATGTAATATTCATCATTTCTCATACATTGATACATAAGAATAGTGCTCAATCACAATTTATATAGGTTAGTCTTATTAAGAATCAAGTTTTCATATAACTTGCTCTATTTTGAACATTTATTAACCATTTAAAAATGTTGAAGTTTGCTTTCAGTATCGCTAAGAATTTTTAGTACAATAAGTTGCTTAGATTTAGGATGATTTTGAATTTTAAATTATTGTTAGGTTTGTTTAGTTGTTGAGATATTTTATGTTTTTTAAATTTTAAATTTCGCATATTTGTGTTTTAAGTTGCCTATTTAAAGCCCTCGTATGCTTAATAAAATTATTGGCAATTTTCAACCTTTTTGTTGCACCATCTTTTAAAAAACTACCACCGATATCAAGAGCCTCATTGATCTTATTTGATCCGTGGAGTTCATCTAAAGAACCATTTTCAAAAACCATTTCAAATCCTGTTTTAACCCGTGCTTATTTTCAACGCTACAGGCTACTTTCAACCAATATCAATTTTTAACCTACTTTCAAACATGGCAAGCAAAGAATTTCTTTTTCAATGCTCACAAATTTTTATCGACAAAACTATCGCATTTGGTCAAGAAATTAAAATCATATTTGAAACCTATGATCTATGGAATGCCGTGTTGGACGAAAAATCTTTACAACAACTTTTGCAAATCCTACAACTATCCATATTAAAAGACTTTCAAAAAGCTTTCAAAGAAAACAATGTTATTGAGGATGTTTTTACGCACAAAACCCAAAGGAAGGAAAAAAGAAGAAGAAAAAAGATGCACATTACAAAAGTGTGCAAATTCGTGAGACGTTTCAAACAATCCTCAAGCACAAACAACAAGAAGAAATTTAGGAGGAAGTATCTCGCAAAATTGGGTGGTGAACCGAAGCAAAGGAGGAGTGTTGAAGTTTGCTTTCGCCATCGCACAATTTTTAGTACAATTAAGTTGCTTAGATTTAGGATGATTTTGAAATTTTAAAATGTTTTAAATATTTTTAATTATGATTGTTTTTTATTTTTGAATTTTAAATTCTACAAAAAGCATAATTTGGGATTATATTTTTAAGTTGGCTATTTAAAGCCCTCATATACTTAATAAAATTATTGAGAGACATTTTCAAACCTTTTTGCTGCACCATCTTTATTAAACAACAAAAAATCAAAATTTTCTACTTCCGCCTCTTTTTTTCTTGTTTTGACATAAACATCGGAGTCGAAGAGTCTCATTTTAAGACTTGACGTCACTCAACACTTGAAACGTGCATCTATATTCATTCATGTCTCTTGCTCCCTCAAAATACACCCAAACAGCAATGATGAGAGGGGCTTATCAAGAAAAGATGGAACATGTTATCAATCTTCTTTTTGCTACATACCATATTGAATGTTGTATAATGTTTGCCGTTTCTTTGTTCCATTATGAATGTTCTTTTTTGTTTTTTGTTTTAGAAGTTGTTTTTAATTAAAAGGAGAACTTGAAGTATCTTCCTTCTATTTGATCATTTAGAAAATTTAGTTAAAAATCATCCTAGCCTTAGGCAATTTGAGAATGAAACCAGCTTCATCCGTTTTGAGCTTTAAAGAACCTTCCTTTGAAAAAAATTTACAACCACGAAGCATTTTCTACTTCAACTATCCTATATTAATTTTGTAGAAAGTAGCTTTGGGTTTTCATTCACTCGTATAGCTACTTTTTTTTTAGTTTTAATTAAAGATATTAGTTATAGGTTATTTAATCACTTGACCTATGAATCATTTTATCGCCACCTAGCCTTTTTTTAATCAAACCCTAAGTCCGGCTGGTTAACCATTTTTAATGGATTTTAAAAGGGTGTTTAATTACCTTTCCTTTAGATTAATTGAACCGTTGCCTAGAATCTTTAAGATAAGTAGACCTTAAAACAGAATTAACTTTAGATTATTACCTTTTAAATATTAGGTGTCTTAATTCACCATAAATAATTAAGCGAAAAATTCTTAAATTAGGGGTCGTTTTGGTTACAAGTTAGAGTTATGTATTAGTAATACATGAATTAGTTATGAGTAAATCTATGTATTATTTTATGAAGGGATTAGCTCGGCAGTTTTAGTTATTCATGTATTAGTTATGTAGGTATTGTTTATGTAAGGTTTAATATGAAGAGATTACAATACATGAATTATTGCAACAAATTATATTAATATATTATTTACAAATAAATAAGTAAACAAATAGTTTAAAATTTTATTATATAATTGAATATTATTATTTTTTTTAAAATTAGAAGAAAGTGGAGGTGTAAATGTACACCAAATAACAAGCCTACTACTTTTACTGCGTTATTATACATATTATTATCCAAATACCTAAAAAAATTACGAATTTTTACATTTTTAATTCAAAAATAAAAAACAATCATAATTAAAAATATTTAAAACATTTAAAAATATTATTAATATTAATTATAAATTTATAATAAAGACTGAAATTGAATAAAATTTCAACTGAATTATAAGCTCACTGCTAGTGCTACTGCAATTTGCAAAGAGGCGGCAACCCATTTGGTGATCAATTGATCATGGAATTTTCACTACTGAGTACTGCCTTCAGCTTATTACTGCGCCCGCTGCTTGGCTGCTTCAGCAGTTAATTGCGGACGGATTAGGAAAATAGGGATAAATAGACGGATAGTTTATATTTTTATGACCTAATAAGTTTTGTTATAATATATTATAAAAATTATTTTAAGAGTAAATTGATAGAGAAATGTGTAATTTTATTATTTTAAACCACGATAACTAATACCCACATAACTTATTCCACCTTCTACCCCGCATAAAATTATACATAGATTTCCTCATAAGTTATGTGAGTATTAATTATGTAGAATTACTAAAACACAATGAAACACCGTATAAAATTAATACATGAATAACTTTTATACAACATTTGGAACCAACCAACCAAATATTGTGTAAAATTAATACATGAATAACTTTTATCCTATTTAGAAACCAAAAAATGTATAAAATTAATACATGAATAATTAAGTTATTCATGTATTAACTTGAATCTAATTCCATAACCAAATGGCCCCTGTTAATTAATGTAGGAATCACCAATATGTTGTACACTACTTTGACCCAGTCAAAATGGGTATAATACCGCTCACTAACAATGAGACTGAGTATAAGGCCTTTCTTGCATGTATTGAAATTAGCTCGAGGAGTCAGATCCGACACATCGAAATTAAGTGT
This sequence comes from Datura stramonium, assembly GCA_018107945.1. Classification (NCBI taxonomy): domain Eukaryota; kingdom Viridiplantae; phylum Streptophyta; class Magnoliopsida; order Solanales; family Solanaceae; genus Datura; species Datura stramonium. The sequence goes on from JACEIK010002452.1 coordinate 141,117, forward strand.
GACTCTCAACGAGCGGTAAAACAGATACAAGAGGACTATGAGGCTAGACGAGAGGATGCAAAATTACTTGGAAAAAGTCCAGACAACATTCTCTCGTTTCGAAGAATGGAAGATACTTCAGATACCTGGAGAGGAAAACATAAAAGCAGATGCTCTAGCTAATCTCGGATTATCAGTTGAACTAGATAGCCCTAATGTCGTTTCGATAGTAACTTCATTACATTCAGCATTGGGAGCACCCAATCATGGAGAGGTTAATTCAACGAGCTTGGTTTGGGATTGGCAAAGTTATTTTATCAAGTATTTAGAAAATGGCATAGCACCGATTGATCCAAAAGCCTTGCGTGAACTAGGGACAACGGTAGCAAGCTATTGCCTTGTGGATAAAAATTTGTATAGCATATCGTTCTCGAACCATTAGCAAGATGTTTAGATCTGAGAGAGGTCAATTACATTCTAAGAGAAGTTCATGAAGGAGTCTGCGGCAATCATTCCAGGGCTGAATCTTTAGTGTTGAAACTAATCAAAGATGGATATACTGACCCCTAAGGAATATGATTCCAGGGCGCTCGTTAAAAAATGTGATAAATGTCAAGGTTAAACCTGAATGATTCACCAACTAGCAGAGCTTCTGCATCTGGTGATTTCCCCATGGCCCTTCATGAAGTGAGGAATGGCCATTGTTAGACCATTGCCACCGGCCCCTGGACAAGTAAAATTTCTTTTGATTAATGATAGCCTATTTTTAAATGGATTGAAGCAGGTGCTTACAAGGCAATCTGGGAAAAAGAGGTGATAGATTTCATATAGGATCACATCGTGTGCCGTTTCGGAATACCAAATAAGAAATTGCAGGCGATTACAGTCTGCAATTTATTGGCTCCAAGGTCTCTAAATTCCTTGAAGGTTTGAAGATCGAGAGGATCACATCCTCCCCGTATCACTCAAACGCCAATGACCAAAGCTGAGTCAACCAACAAAACAATGATGGCAAGCCTCAAAAAGAGGCTGGAAAAAGTTGTGGGAAATTTGATTGATGAACTACCCAAGTACATTGGGCACATTGCACTACTCCCAAGACCAATACTGGAGAGTCCCCTTTCTCACTCATCTATGGATCTGAAGCCCCGATATAGGTGGAGGTCGGAGAACCGAGCTTGAGGTTTGAGCACACTAATGAGGCTGGAAAAACGGAAGTCATGTCCACGCATTTGGATTTGCTTGAAGGGCGGTAGAAGATAGTAGAAAATGGAAAGATAACATAACCGAAGGGCCAAGCTCCGCTACTTTAAAGTTGGAGATCTGATCCTTCAAATTGTCACTCTCAACATACGAGATCCGATGCAGGGAAGGTGAATCCGAATTGGGAAAGTCCATACAGAATCATTGGCGTAACCGGCAAAGGAGCATATCAGTTAACCAACTTGGATGGGATTACGTTGCAAACCAATTGGAATATAAATCACTTGAAGCGTTATTACAGCTAAAGGAAAATGATGACGGGACAACAGAGTTCAAGACAATAAGTGTTGCACTCGTTTCCTTAGAACAGTCTTTGTCCCAATTGGGTTTTGTTGGGAAGACTTTGAATGAGGTGGAAACAAGCATATTAAGAACTCGGGAGCACCCATATCGTCAACCTTCGACAAAGACGTGCGGCGAACATAGACTTGAAAAAAATGATTTGATACAACAAAGAGTAAGAATCCTAAAGCATGCCAAGACACCAAGGACTAACAGGACCCAGATATCCAAAATTCTAAAGCGTGCCAAGACATCGGGGACAAGAGTCATAAATCCGAATTCCCAAGGAGCAAAGCCATCGAAAACCATCAACATGGAGATCACCCTCATCATCTCGAGCTAAAGGACAAAGGACCACATAACTAAGTCCCAAAAAAAGGTAAAAACCGACAATTGAATCGCTCAAAGAGGCAATGTGGACACATCTTATATCGTGATTCTGCACTATGTAAAGGCTTCCGATTAACCCAAAAAAGCAATACGGGCACAACTAACGTAAGTGGATTTCTTTTCTCTATTGTTGTAAAAGTTATGAGTTCATGTAAGACTCTTTGGTATATTTTACCAAATATATCTAAGTCCTATTTTAAAGCCGATTTGATTTAGTATGTGCCTGAGAATGAACAGGAGACGTTCTCCTCATAACCACTGTATTCACACAAGGGCCTTGGCCCATGAGGTCGCACGGAGATAAAGTAACTCCTAAATCAGTTGAGCAAAAGCTCCCAAATAAAAAGCAAAGTCAAAATCCGAATTACTAATACCAGATGACCCCAACATCAGAGAGCCATTTTTCGTTTTTAAGTGGAATGTTCAATATCATAATAAGTAGTCAATTACGGAACTGCTATCTCACTACAGAGTATACTCTTCCTCATCTTTCATTATTCATCTTTTATGTCCTGGAACAGAGATATTCTAGATATGCCCTTCTATTATGAATAGCCACAGCCACAACCCTCAAGCAAGTTGCACAAAAGAGGGCCGAAAAAAGCCTTAAATAGGCACACACTCGCAATGAAACATTCAAAGGACAAACAGATCCCCTCAAGAAACATACCAAGAGACGCATTCAAGATATTAAAGGCAAAAAAGCTAAATAAAAAATCCACACACATACAGGGTGTTAGAAACCAAAAATTACTTCTTCATTAACATAGGCACTAAAAGGTCCAGAATGTACAAGTTATAGATAGGAAAAGAGAAAAATAAACTAAGTATCCCTAGCTGCGTCGGACATTTCAGGAAGCTCGTGAATCTTGGAGGATAGGGAGGAAGGTTCAGCGTCGTCGGATGCAGCTATAGGCCAACGGACGAGTCAAATTCTCCATGGAAGATGAAGGAGGAATCTTAAGGCTTTCTTCCTCTTCTTCATCAATTCAAAAGATCTTCATCGGAGGAAGAGGCCAGGTCCTAGGGCCTAATTCTAGAAGGCCCCTCCCCAAGATTTCAACTAAAGAACGAGCCTCCGCAATCTGTTGATCGGCATCTATGGAGCTAGCTTTGACTTCTTCTAAAGTCTTTTGCCTTCACCTCCCAAGTGTCATGAACAACCTGGAGCTTATCATGATCTTAGAGAGAGGCAGCTTTGAATGAACCGACAATGCATCATCTTCCAAATTCAATCATAGAGAGTAGACATCCTCTCGGCATTAGCAAGATTGATCGCTTGTTCCTGTTGCACCCTCTTAGAATGGAACTCGATCTGGCCTTCCAATATGGCCATCCTGGCATCTCAAGCTGCAAGAGTCTCATCCTTGACCCAAAGGTTCTCGTCAAGCAAAAACGCTCTCTAAGCAACAACCTCTATAGCTTACAAATACATGGCCTTCTCCCTCCGGAGGTCCGCAACCTCCAAGCTCAAATTGCTTCCCTCATTGCTAAATACTTCTTTCTCTTCCTCCACTTAGACTTTCTTAACCTTTAGGGCCTTGGCCTAAATACTTCTTTCTCTTCCTCCACTTAGACCATCTTAACCTTCAGGGCCTCGGCCTCTGATAGTTTTAACTCCAAGGTTTCCATCTTGGCAGATTTGGCCTATGTCTTATGTTCTCGCGTTCAGCGACCAAGTCTTTCTGCTCTCTGAGCATCCGCTATAGCACTTTACAAATCAACACATTGCCCTGGAAAAAGAACTACTCAATCTCATAGCGTTACGGAGGAATGGAAAGGGGATTTGGAAAGCAGTATTACCTTTGTGCAAACCTGAGCCGCTTTGTTGAGGGGACAAGCCGGAGAAACATCGTCCATCTTCACCTAATCCTTAGTAGTGACTACTAGAGGAAGGAGGTAGTTGGCAACAACAACCGGCCAAGACAACATGTTCGTCTCCGCAAAATCGGTAAGGGAGACTGATTTTTTCTTCTCCGAGTTGATCATCGGAGCCGGAAAGACATTGGTTAATCCAAATTTAGAGGACGAGGGCTTGAAGGGATGGTTGGATTTGGACCTCGAAATCTGGAATCGGACAGCTGCAAAAAAATAGAAGTTTTAAAAAGGCCCATTATGGGAGGCTTAAGTTCGGACTTTAGGGCCGAGCCACCGATAATGGCAGGGTCATATCAGGAAGCAGGAGTACAGGCGACCAACCTCTCCTAAAACCTGAGGTTGAAGAGCTGACTTTTTCCTCTGAAGCTAAGGCAGCTCCTCACTATTTTTCTCTTCATCTAAGTCCATCGACACTCTAACGACTCCTGCTACGGAAGCAGGGGCTAACCAGTGCTTTTAGAAAGCCAGAAGCGGAAAAAAGCGACGAGGGCTCGCTTCAAGCACATGCTTTTTTCAACTAAACCGGAATTTAATACAAAAACAAAATATATTAAATTTGCATATATAAATAACCAAGAACTCTATCTTTCAATTCTTAAATTGAAAAGTACATAATAGATACTAGAACTAGAATAAAAAAGCTACAATCGCAAAAAAAAAATTGAATATTTTGTAAGCGCAAACAGGAAAGTTTAAAAAAACTAACAAAACAAAGAAGAAAAATGGAGAACAAAAAATCTATAGTAAACTAACAAAAGAGAAGAGAAGAGAAAAGAAAAGAATTGAAAAAAGAGGGGGAGGAATAGAAAATAGAGGGAAAAAATCGAAGAAAGAGGAGAAGAGAAAATGAGTAGAAAACTGAGGAGAAAAGAAAATTGAAAAGAATCGAAAAGAGGAGAAGAGGAGAAGAGAATTGAAGAAAAGAAGAGAGAAGAGAAGAACTTAACTGAAACAATAGAATTGGAGAAGAAGAGTAGTAGCAGGAAGAACCAAAGAAGATGCGTAAGTCTCTTGCAATTTTTTAAAAAGACCTAAAAATCTTCCTTTTATGTAAAAGTGACGCTTCACACTCGCCTCGCTTATCGCTTCTTCTGTTGAAGCGAGAGCTTTTTTCATTTTCTCTCGCTTTAGTGCCTTGAAGCGCTTGACCCTCGCCTCGCCTCGCCTCGCTTCACACTTTAAGCACTGAAGCAAGCGCTTTTAACAACACTAGGGCTAACAACTTGCCCTTATCAGAAAGAAAGGTTTGGCCGAGTTTTTGTCTCTTTGGGGAAGGAGCATTGCGCCCCGCCTAAGGGCGCAAAGCACAATGGCTTCCGCCTCCACAAACGAAACTGTAGACCCGGGATATCAGGCTTCACGAGAGCACTTCAAGAGACCTGCAACAACAAAAGGACTGTTAATATAAAATAAAGACTCTTGGTATAGATAATCTCAACAGTTAGAGATAATTACCGTGGTTCTTGGCTTTCCATCCTTTGGAGCCAGAAATAGACTTCGACGTCGTCCCATAGGAATTAATATAGGAATTAATATATTCAGAATACCATGAACCCACTCTCTAATTGGGGCCTTTTCCGAAGGTGTCCAATCTGGAGTAGCATAAAAAACTTGCAATCAAAGTTCAAAAGAATTAAAAGGAGAAGGTAAGAAAAATTTCTCTTCAAGAGAAAACACTTACGGGTAAGATTTTGAGATCAAAATGCCTGAAATGATGTATTCCATAGCCACCACTACAAATCTCTTCATCCAGCCTCAATCATAGTTATCATCGAGGTTGGACACTATGGCATTCTTTCCAAGGTGAGTCAGGTTCAGGATCCCCCCCCCCCCGAAAGATACGGGTTGTATAAAGAATAATGAGATATTCAAGAGTAAAAGAATGGTCGATTTCGTCCGCTAGGTACCTAGGGTACGCCACGGCCCTCCATAAGGAGGAACCAACTTGAGCCAAACAAATCTGGTAAGTTTGGCAATATTAGAGGATGACAGTATCAATGGCCGCATGACTGAACCCTAATGTGAAGGGACAAGTGTATACATAAGAGTGATCCAGTTTGTGAAAGTTCACGCTCTCAAAGAAGTTGGGGACAAAGACGTAGACTTTTCCTTTGGGCCACCCACAATCAACCCACACAGTCGGGAGGTGAGCCTCGGTGATAGAAGAAACGTAATCACTAGCTTATCCCGATCACTAGTTTGGCTGGAAAAAAAACTCGAGCTTTGAAGTCGTTCTGTAAGTTTCAGGACTTGGGAACTATCATATCTATTGTGGGTCCGGAACGAGGAATTTCAGATTTCTTGCCTTTTATCCGCCTCCCACCAAACAGAAGGTAAACAGGAATGATTAATATTTCCTGTAAATGACATGGTTGGATAATATGAAGATCATATTATGAAGAAGGAATGATGATTTGAAGATGTTATGAAGAGATGAAGATTTGAAGATTAGAGGATATAGAGCTTTGAAGATACTTTTCTGAAGTTTTCTCCACGTAACAAAGGGAAGAAGGAAATAAGTGAAGATAACAAGGTATTTATAGGAGTAAAAGTAATCATAACCTCAATTAGCAGAACCGTTCATAGCGGCAAAATTGACAGCACGTGGGAGGTCGCATTTAAGGCAATGGGAAAGACGTCCTTTCGGATGCCAGGAGACATTTAGATGTTTTTCCCACCTAAAGAGACTTTTGATTTTTCCGCCCAAAAAAGGCATTGGTGACTATTTCACTTCACAAATGCTTCCTATATTAGCATCAAGAAACCTAGGGGATAACTGTAGGGGGGGGAATGTTATTTCCAACACATGGCAGAAGACAACAAGTGTCACGTGTTATCGAGATATCGATGATAAGAACATGATGAGTCAGCTTAGGAGGAAGTAAGTGAGGTCTCGGTGGATAAATCTAGAATAACCATTCGGCCACCGGAAAAGGGTGAATGAAAATAAATGTGAAAGAATTGTAAGTAGAGGATAGTGACTCCATGTTCGTTATCAGCACCTCAGACTCAAAGGAACGATGAAAAGGACAACAACACGTATGCAAGATCGTACAAAGAATCTGCCAATAATGACAAATTAATAGTTGGCATTTGTAACGGCCTAACACGAACGCTATGATTTCCATTATGTACCATGGGGCCAAGTTGGAGCCATTTGATTGGTCGTATTACTATTGCAAAAAAACTATAAATAAACACATTCTTCATTTGTAAAAAGTGATTGATGCTATATTGAATACCATTCTACAATCTTTTCCTTTTTTGTGCTTTCTTCTACTGTCTTTGCTCACCAGAACCTCATTGCTAACACAGGCTCTCGATAGTCAAGATCCCGGAGACTACGAATATATAATCAGGACTTAATCACCTAATTTCTTCTTAAAAGCTTTGTGTTATGTTGAGTATATTATATATAGATATTTATATTTCGTCTATCAGCATTTTAATCGTTATTTTCATCTTATTAGCATCGAATTTGTGAGTTAATTCATATTGCTTGTCCTTGACCTCACTATAAATTTAATTGTACCGATTTCATTGGTAAAAATATAGGTGGGTATCTATCAAGAAAACTGTCAATCCATGTTACTCTCTTCCCCAAAACATAGATTCCATTTTTTCCATGATGCTAACTTTCTGTCAAACTTTTCTACAACTCCCTGCATACTATTCTTCCTTTATGTTTTGCACCCAAATGGAACTCCCCGATAGTCTGTAGGAACTCATCCACTTTGCATCACAAAGTAAAGAGCTCTCTGCAAGGCTTATGTGAAGGCCTAATGTTACTTCAAAGACTAGCAGCAGCACCTTCAAATAGAATCTCCACTAGAGTCCTAATCCTCTGGGTTCAGAGAAGCAGCCTCGTTGTATCAATTGATTAATATTGAAAACAAGGTTGTTGAGATCCATGCACGAAACCAGTTAGTCCAGTTATCCCCAAATCCCGTCGTCTTCAAAGAATTTGTGTTTTCAAAGGTGAAAAGTGTAGAAATGAGCCTAAAGACTAATGAGGCTTTAAGCGCAAAGTGCACAAAAATATGGGATTTAGTGAAAAAAAGGCTCAATAAAGAGAAAAATAAATTATTTATGTGTGATGCGAGGAAAAATAACTATAAACATAAATAAGAATTACATGAACAAAGCAACTGAAAACATATATAGTTAGCTGAAATACATTAAGAAAAAAACACACAAATTAAGTTCAAAAACCCATAGAAAATTTGATAAAGATGCAAAAATGTGGTTTTAAATTTCTAATACAGGTTAAGTGACTAGTTTTTTCTTTTTTCTTTTTTTTTCTTTTTAAAGAGAGACTCCTAAGATTAAATTTTTTAATTTCTCTTCTTAATAAGTACCAATAAATTCATTCATATTGTTTCCTTAACAATTAATATATCTTTTGGCCAGTTATAGTTATTGTTTAATGCCAGGCTATGAGGCATACACTTTATCACTTTGATATTGCACCGAAGTGCAACCTAAGCGAGGCAAAGTGCCCGCCCTAAGTTCCACCTAGCTTCAAGGTTTAAGTGCATCTTAGATGAGCCTTTAGCAACACTACAAAGAATTAAGAACAAAAATGCAATACTCATGATCAAAGGATTTTTCTGAAAGCAATTTGCATGTTACTCCCACACACCTTTGAGTTCTTTTTATATCTAGGCATTTACAATCAAAATGACATCTATAATTTGTCTCCCATGCACAAAGGTACTTCGTGATTTTAAAATTTGCTTCCTAATCACCTCTTTCATTCTTTTGGTCATCACTTATCCCTTCTTTGTTATCTTTTTTGATAAGGCAAAATTTTATAAAAAGAACACCAAATCATAAGGAAAAGATGTAGGTCAACACTTTATCTATTAGTTAGAAATGAAATAGAGTTAATATTATCTTTTTAGTAATAACTAGAGTTGCAGTAGTTTCAAAAATTCTAATTATTTAGAACTCCCAATCCTATAAATAGAACCTTCATGTAGTTAGCTTGAAATTTTCTATATAATATTTTATTAATTGATTTCCTGTTACAGTTTCTCTTTCTATCCCTTCTCCCTTCTAACCATTTTGTCTTTCCTCTCTTATTTTTGTTTCTCTGGTCTTCTCTCCTTTTACTCATTCCTCATTTTTTTCCAATCTCTCTCTCTTTTCCCTTTTGAGTACTATACCACATAGTAATAAATAGGATACATTATCTTCATTTTCATCATGACTATGTTGGGATCGAAATACTCTGATGTCATGTGAAAGCTAACAATTGCGAAATCTTTCACGATGATAAATCAGACAGCAAAAGTAAACTAAAATATGCATAATCTTTACTATGATTTAACCAATTGGCCTAGATATGGGAAAACTAACATAAGAGTAAGCATAAAAACTAGTGAAGAATAATTTCCCCCTACATAAGACTCTTAACCCTTAAAAACTACATTGAGGATGCTATTGTGTTATTGTGGGAATAAAGGATCCTCAATTTATAGAAGTTCAAAACCTTTTCCTCCAAAAAAGGGTTAACCACAAATATGAAAGATTTATATTTTCCTTTTGGAAAAAATAAAAATTAATTATGTTAAACTCTTCACCATTCTCTCAAAAAAAGTAGAATTCAAATATGATAAAAATATCAGGGAAAACCCCAACAGATTTACCATATCAAGAACTGAAAAAGACAGCCTAAGCCTGCACTGTTGAACATAATGACCCAAAAGAACAAGCAGTAGCAGTTGTCAGATGATCGATTTAAAATTTCACTTTTGTTTAAAGCATATGGTGTAATAGGTTAAAAGTTGATATTCTCACATAATTATCGAAAGATTGACATGATAGACCAAATTGATTTGTTAAACAGCAAGAATTGATTAAATCATGTAACATAATCCAAACTTACTCAATCCTAACACATGAACAACCAATGTTCTTCTCTTTCTTTTTCTTTTCCACTTAAAGTGAACTGTTGCAGTCTAGTGGTTACCATGTTAGTTTCTTCATTAAAAAAATTAAGTACTTCTTCACAGTTTACCTGTTACACATGCCATCACGTTCTAGAGATTGTTAACACAAATTAGAACATCAACATTTTCAAGAATAAAGCTCAAATTTATTATTTTACTTCCACTAATCCGCATAGCGTCATGAGAATTTATATTTCACACCAATACAAAACTTTGAATTAATAAAAGAGAAAGATCAGAAAGAGAAACTTGATGTTTATAGTAATATAAAATCAAAGGAAGTTAATTAGGTTATAATCCAAACAACATGGGTCATGGATCGAGCTAAATCAAGAAAATGGAAGGGAAGAGAGATTTAATACAGTACCTCTTGTTGTCAAAAGAAATGAGGGGTGGATTCAAAACCGCTGTTTCTGCCTTCATTGTCGGTGGAAACTATCAAACCAAAGAATTGTTCAAACGATTTTTTCTCAAAATCTAATTTTAGATCGCAGATTTTCCGATTCTGATTACAGTTTCAAGACTTGGTCATCCATTATTACACTTCTCCCCCACAGTGCACAAGACTGGTAGGTTCAGTCAGTAGCAATGCACTCCAAAGGGGTGAGTCGGGTCCAGAAGAGAGGGCACGTCACATGGGAAATGCGAGATTACCGTCACGATATGTGAAAAGATAGGTGATTGCTTAACAAAAGAAGTGAGCAGAATTTTCAATCTTTTCTTTTTCCCCCAAATATTTATATAATCCTTCAAGTTGTATTTTTTTTTTAAATTTAGGGTATGTCATGCGACATAAAATCATGAAATTTTATTTAAAATTTTATTTGAACATGTTATTTAAGATTTTTAAATTATATTTATTCCTTATGAATATAAGTATTCCATAAGTTGTAAAAACTATTCAAATTATCCAAGTCATTTTATAATCTTATCAAATAAGTAAAAGTTCATAATACACAAATTATAATTTAAAAAATCATAAATTAATATTTAAATTTTTTAATATTTGAAATTTTATAACTTAATATTCTTTTTTCTGTTTTTATATTTTTAAAAATTTCATCCAAGTCATTTTATAATCTTATCAAATAAGTAAAAGTTCATAATAAAATATAATATACTATCACAAAACCTTTTTAAAAAAATACAACTTAAAAATCGAACTTTAGTTCAATAAAAAGTAAAATTAAACATGAGTTGTAGTGTACTACTTTTTAATATAATCTTCTCACATAGTACGGATTAAAGGTTGACAATCTATTTATGTCCAATATAATAGTTGACAAAGGTAGTTACATTTATTAAATAAATGATGGGTAAATATGGTTAGTATATATAAAATGATGGACTTTTTTTTTATAAAATATAAACTTATGAGTTAAATTTTACATTTGAAAAATCTCATCTCATAATTTAAAATTACAAATCAAGCTTTTTGAAGAATTTGAAATTATGAGATGAAAACGCAGGTTCAAATGCTGATTTCATCTCATAATTTCAAATTGCGACATGACTTCACATGTCCAAACGACTATTTAGACACTTTAACTAAGATGATACCGATTGAACACTCAAATTATAATTGAAGCATTTTTATCAAGTACCTCGTACTAACACATCACAAGAAGTAAAATATCACTTATTTTTTTTCTTTCTCCTTTCTCTTTTATAATCATTGACGCACCACTTCTCCACCATCATTTTGGACAAACACACGCTCCCATAATATATAGACGTACCACCTTTTTTTTTTTTTTAATAATTATGGTGTTATCTCGACTAATATCATGATATATTTGATATCTCTCACTAACAACATATACCAGGTGATTCTGTCCATCAATGATAGGACGGATGGAAAGAAATCACCTAGTATTTTTTGGTCTCTGCTAAGATTTGAACTAGAGATCTCAAAGGCCCCCGACCCCCACCTCCATTTCATTGACCACTAAATCACACCATATGCTACAAATGCACCATTCTCTCGACACTAATTTTCTCTTCGATGGTCTCTTATCTCTCGATTGTTTTATTTTTCATACCAAAAAACTCAGTGTACTGTTCATCTTCCTCATTTCAGAAAATTCAAAGATTTCCTTTTTGGTCTCGAAACTCAATAGCGGTGCTTTAAATAGTGGTTTGACAACTTTAACTTATTGTTATTTCAATGAGATAATAATATATTATTCAACTATGCAATATACATGATTAATTTGCATAGTTAAGTGATCTTTCTTTTGGGTGAAACTACTGTAACTTCTGAACAATTTTTTCATCCACTCATGTAATGAGGAGTAGTTATAGTAACTAGTGGCATAGGAGTAAAATTCTGAATAAACTATCAAATTTTGCTTCTTGAAGCTCCACTATGCCCTTCAAGTTCATGTGCTTATTAGTTGTTTGAACTTTGAATTCCTCTGCAATGATATTAGCTTTCTCACTAAGTATTCTACGAATTTGAAACTTAGATTGCAACTGAAGAATTAATTTTAATATTTTCAATACTATGTGATGGTTGATACAGTGATGTGCTGGTGGTTGAACAAATAAGGAGGTAGGAGGGCGGAGGTAGTGATTGAACAAATAAGGATTAGTAAATGCTAGGTTTTTTAAAAAATGATATGGCTTTTTTTCATTAGTTAAATTTCCATATTGTCACGTTTGAGCTTCACACACCTAACTTTATTGGGCATTGAGTTTTTTGTGTTTAATAAGCACACTTTAATTGTAGTTTGAGTGTCAAATAGATAATAATCTTAGTTGAAATGTCTAAGTGGAATATGCTGACAATTTTAAGGGGTTGTATATGTACGTGACCATCTTTTTAATTAAATGCGAGATCCAGAGGTCTCATGGATAAAAATAAAGGCTTAGTACATAGTCGGCCCTGTAAACTTATCAGAATATTTCATTTAGCCACACGAACTAAGTCATTTTCTAATTGAATACCTGAACTTCTAATAGAATATTCCAATTAGACATTTTCAATTCAAATTGTTGAATAGTTTTTTGCATGTGTTGCCATTCATCTATAAGATAGTTAAGTGAACCACATAAAATATGTCATCTCTTTTAATTATACACATTCGCCTAAAAAAGTCCTAAAACCCCACGCATTTTCTTTTTGAGGTTGATGCATATAATTAAAGAAGATGACATATTTTATGTGGTTAATTTGACTACCTAATAGACAAACAAAAATATATGCAAAAGTTTTTTTCAAAATTTGAATAGAAAGTGTCTAATTGAAACACTTTATTAGGAGTTAAGGTGTTCAATTGAATATGGCTTAGTCTGAATGTCTAAATGAAATCTCCTAACATGTTTAAAAGGTTAGCTAAGTAATAAGCCTAAAATAAAACTAGGTCACACAATGTACAAGGCCCAATCCGAAAAGGACCCAGCCCAAATAAAAAAGGAAACATACAACAAAGAGAGCAAAATATAAAAAGACATTAAGCATAAAGAAGGCAGAGAGATCAAAGACCAAAGAAGCTTTTGGGTATCTTCTTCTTCACCAGTGTCACGACCTGAACGGAGTTCCGGATTGCAACACGGGACAAGGAGCCCGGGGAGATTCCAAGTCGACCCATGACATGAACATACATCTAACTCAATTACCAAAACTGAAGAATCAACATGAAAATTTTAGCAGAAGTCTAATTTAAACACGACATCAGAATACACAATTTGAAACTGAATACATCATTTGTCTGAATAGCCTCTAAACATGACAAGTTGATGGGACAAGATCCCAGCTAACTCAATAGAGCTAAAACTGAAAATATATAGAGGAAATCTGAATAAGTCTAGTCCTCGAGAGATAAGGACTCACCAACTAGCGTAAGGTGCTAACTCTCTGGCTATAAATGGGGCTGAGCCTGAGAGCCGAGTCCTGCATCATGAAATGATACAACATAGAGTATGCAGTCAGTACGTGGAATATACTGAGTATACAAGGTAAGTAAAACCACTTAAATAAGTAAAATCATTTAAAGACATGCATAATGTAAAAAATAAACAATTAAGAATCTGAGAGTAGGACTTGCATGCATTCTTTCTGAAATCATGATCTCATCATAACATAACATAACATAACATCATAACTGAATCAATTGACTCAAAGCTGAAATCTGATAGTCATGAGTAAAACTGAACATTGAGTCAAACCTGCTTTAGAACATGCATAGATATATATAAATCTCATGACTTATGAACATGAATAACAAAAATCATGAGGAACAATGGGAGACTCTTCTTTTAACCAACATACCACGATAGAGCTTACGTAGTCCCAACTATCACATTCAAGTAGGTAGAGTCGTCCAAAGCCTTGCTAGGCTAGGGACGATATCATGATATCGATATCAAGTTCGTGGGCTAATCGGGGCAGGGGATAGCTCACAAGGGAGGTCCCAAAATAATATACAAGAATAAACTTAGTTGGTGTGTAGTTCTGAGGCATAGGGTGATCGACCCTTAGCCTACTCGGTGCTAGACACTACTCCCAAAAACATGCATATGCTCTCCATCATTTTTCAACAAAGCTTAACATCGTCTATTGACGAAGCTCAATAATCAAATACATCTCAAATATGAAATCATACATATGAGAAGCTTTAGATTAAAATATATCACAAGCTGAAAGATAATTGGGAGTCTTCACTCCAAAACCATGTGGTAAGCTCAATTCGGGAAATCATAAATCATACTTGAACATGTGGACATTACCCAATATTCTAGCATGCTTGAAAATACTCAATTCACACTGAAAACATCATAATAAACATGGGTAGCTTAAAAACATGCTTTTCATCATAATATCTCATCATAAGCATACATTCATCACAAATCTCATCTTTCATGAACTTCTCATCAATGGGCCTTTTTAATTCATAAAACTTAAAACATGATTTTTATTGAAAATAATATAAAACTTGCCCATAATTCATAATTCATAATTCAATAGTAGAAACATATTTAAATCATACCCATATAGATAAATTGGGAATTTCATGCATTGGGTTAAATTCCCATAGATTTGACATAGGAAACTCATAATTTAGAGAGGGATTGGGCATGGGTGTGAAAGGATTCACCTATTCATAACCCTACACACCTGATTATAGCTTATTCTTATACTTTGAATGCCCAAGAAGAATTTGAATATAACCTTGAAGGGTTTACCTTGATCACCTCTCTAAACTATCACTCTTGCATGCATGAATATGAAAATGGCCTAAAATGAACTTAACCCCTTTAAAAGTCATCATTCATAACTCAAAATGACGTAGTTTAGGCCTTAGTATCTTAGGAATTATGGAAAAATCCTTATTAAATTCGCAGAAAATAACTGCCAGTTAGTCCCCACGAGGGACCTAACGACTCGTCACCCTGGGCCACGACTTGTGGCTCCATCCGTCACGTACACTATCTAACAGTCATATGGAGCTCGTAACGGGAGACTTCATGGTTCGTTATTGGGTGAGCACGACTCTTGGTCACCACTTGTCGTGTACATTGCCTCATCCTTTCTCTTCTCTCACTCCCTACTCCCCACGACTGACCTAACGATTCGTGGGGCCTAACCATGACTTGTGGTCCCCTCCGTGGGGATCCCATTTCCCAAACTTCCAACTCATCTCCTGAGCCTCACCACGAGTCACATCACGACTCGTGGGCTGCTCCCATGGGTCACCTCACGACCCCTTCTGATACCTGATGTCAAATTTAAAATTTTCTCCGTTTCGACTCCCGAGTCTGATCTTTGGGCTTCTAGGGTATAAGAACCAGCAACACACAGTCTCAAATGCACAAAAATTTGACTTCCATGTGGATGGGAAGATGAAAGTGAGAATCTATGGCCTTCAAATTTTGACCTTCCAATTTTGAGCTTCTATAGATGATCAAGGTACAAACCATTATTATCACTGTGGATTATTATGTTATTATGTCTCTAAATGTTAGTTAATTCCATCTTTAGATACCCCAAGCAATCATTGCATTATAACGCCCCATATTTTGGTGCTAAAGTTTAACTAGTTTGACGTACGAGGCTTGAACCGACCCAGAAAATTTCAAGTGAATCTTTCATAGTTGGAGACCTTACCATGCTTCAAAAAGTGTTATGGAAGCTTGGAATTGATTAGAGTTTGAAAATACCAAGTTTTAAGGTTATACGCTAAATTTGTATGAAGTACAATCGTAGAATCAATGTATGGATCGTATCTTAAGACATAGATGCGTAGTGGAATGGAGGAGATACTACTTACCAAGTATGAATTGATATACGGACTGTACATGAAATGTATGGGTCGTATCTTGGTCGTAGGTTGAAAGGCTAAGCATATACAACGAGAAATATGAGGCGTATGTTAATTTTACAGACAAGGTTCAACTTTAAGCAATCTTACCTCCCAACCTATGAAGATTTTTAGGAAGTTCTATCCATCAAATTAAAGCTATTTCTAGTTTTTAATTTGTCTAACCATTCATAGTTTGTACTTTTATCCAAGGATATATGATTGCTCTACTGGAAGGAAGCAAAAGAATAAATGTCTATGACCTCCCTACAACCTAGAAAATTTGTGTGCAACATTTTCTGCGACCTCCTTTGGGACCTCGCAGAGATGGTTGTAGCTAACACTATTGGGTCCACCTATAAATACCCCAAATAAGGTTTTAACTTCATTTTCCACTTCTCCCTTCATATAAAGGTCTCCAAGGCTTCCCAAGATGAAATTTCTCCTCTTATCCTAACCATACGTAAGTATCCGTCGTGATCTTCCAATTAAAGTTTATGAATTTCTTTAAAAATATAATAGCAAAAAATTCATCTACCTCTAGAAAGGAAATGGAGCATTTCTAGGGTTCAAGAGTTCTTTTGAAGCAAAACCAATCATCTATTACGGTAAATTCTCTACTAATCCTCTTGCACGAGACTAATTCCGACCCCATCATATTTTTCTAAGGTCGAAACTCATGGGATGATGCTCGAAAGCCATGAATCCAAACAAAAACTAAGGATTTTGGGTGTAGCGACTGTTTTGAGCTATGCGGATGAGGGAGATGGAGTTGGATGATGCTACATTGATTTTTTATGCTATAAATTAGTTGTAGAAGAAGGTGGATGCTAGGACACCTCACCCATTGAGGTCTTTGATAACGCTCAAATTACACCCCTGAAGAACTATAACGTGGACGTTGTTAATAAAGAACCCAACTAGGTTGGAATCGATCCTAGAAGGAATATGATCAAGATATAGACTAATGCTAGTATTCACACTTTTAGTTCAATTATTTCCAAAAACGGGGGTTTTGAGTAGTAAACAAGTAACGGTGTTGTAAATTTCTGTTGTGATCAAGTTTATGCAAATAACTAGGAAAGTGTTCCCCATGGATTCATAACTACGTCGGATTACAACACTAGTCATCTATCCCAATACTTAGCCTATAGAACTAATAAAATAGGTTCACCCAAACGACTAATTCGTCCTTATTGGATGACTATACTCAATTACTAAATTAGGTATTTTGAGTAATTTCACTTTGACCTTTATCTATTTTTCTCAAATTAACCATCTTGCAACCGCAACTCAAGTTATTCAATAAAACTGACGTTCAAGACTTTGTTGTTCTTCTCTTTTACTAATCACTACTTCTGTAGGTTCAAGCAAGTAGAGAATTCAAGCTAGTCCTAACGTTGCATGTCATTAAGAAACACTAATCGTGAATAAAAAAACAATACATGCATTCGTATTGGTTTAGAATCACTTTGTGTTAATCCTAACTTGTTATTCCACCATGGTTCCCACAATCCTAATTTTGGAAGATTTTTGCTACTCATATTTGCAAGAAAGAAATTATATTTCATAGAGAAAACATAATTAACAATTTTACAATGACGATGAAAGAAAAATCCAATTGATAATTGCACAATCAAACTATGAACAAGCTAAGATCAATGATGAATTCTCCCATGTAATTCATGTATTAGATCTCCAAGTTATGTTAGGAGGCTCACAAATTACGTTTAAAGAGAAAAGTATCTGTCTCTCTAAGAAAAATAACCTAAAAAATATTTATACAAATATTAAAATCCTTTCCTAAATTAACAAGGAATCCCCTGCCGACATTACCTACGAATCGTAGTTCAAAACCACGAGTCGTAGAAGGCTTCCATGATGTGAATTTGCAGCTTCTATCTTCTCAAGTACGAGAATTTGGTATGACTCATATAATATTTCTATGAGTTGTAAGTTCCTATTATGGTCTGGGCTTGTAAAATCTGGCATCCTCTAAATCTCACCACGAGTCCTTGGTACGATCCGCACCTTGGTGTTACGACTTGTGGGATCTGCTCGTATTTTAGGATTTGTCAGTTGACATATTCTCTGAAATTTTTCGTGAATCCTTAGTACGGTTGGTAACTTCCACTTGTACTAGGATCTTTTTCAAGTACACATCCTCTGAAGTTTTTCACGACTCCTCGGTACGACTTGTACCAGGATGATACGACTCGTACCATGATTCATACTTTGCCCTAGCACTTGTGCAATTTCTCTGAATTTTCAACTATGGGTGCTAGGTACGGCTCGTATCAGAATGATACGACTCGTATCGAGACTTGCACTGGACCATTTTTTGCAATTTTTTCTCACCTTTTCCAGAATCCAATTCCCTAGCCTGATTTTCCTGAAAACAAAGTAAAAGTACCTCATATTTGTATAAACACACCTAAGACCAAGTACTTTTCTAAGTTTTAAACGTCTAAAGTGTTGTAGAACCATAGCATATCAACACCCTCAACTTAATTTTTTTTATGTCCTCAGGCGAACAAGACACTACCACAACATGACGCTTAACTAGAAAGTAGAATATAAGACCTACAACCAACAACACTAAAATTTGCATACATGAGCACTATCAAATGTTGACCCCTTTTTTTTAATTAAAACCAAACTAGCTATGCTTACATGCAACTACAACTCATGGCACAAAGAAATTGAGAGATGACATTCAATCATTAACAAACAACTGAGCTATCACTAATGTTATTTACACAGAATATTGGCAGAATGAAATGCAACCCTTGTACCCTTACAACAAATGAAGTCCCAAACACTCACAATGATATATATAAGAAATTGGAACTATCAAGCAAAGCTCTCACTCTCACAATGAAGTTCCAAATACTGCACAAGTGATACCATAGGCTTGCCTTTATTTTTCCTACAATGGCTTTTCGGACAGTTAGGTTAGGATCACTATAGGACTTTTATTGGCTTGTAATATAGGTTTAAGGATGAGTTTGATACATATGGATAATAGTGACTAATCCTAATTGGCACTACACAACTCTTGTCTTCACTTTCAACTTTTTCCTCTTTTCTTCTTTTCCTCCCTTTGTCCATTTTATTCAGCTTTCACTTGGTGGGTGTGGTGTATTTTTCACTTTTCCATATAATTTTTTTTTCAAATTTCTTTCTTTTCACTTCTTTTCTTTTCCCTTTCTTCCACACCACACCCCACCTTTTACTGACTAGCTTTTTTTTTTCTTTTCTCCCCTACCTCATCAATATACCCCCATAATAGAGACCCTCAACTTAGGCATTTTGCTTGAGTTGAAGTTCACAATATCCAAGAAAGGACCAGGGCCAAAATAGGTTCATTATCTGTAATACCCCGAAAGCCCTAAGATCAGACCCGGGAGTTGAAATGGAAAAATTAGAAATTTCTGCACCAGGTCACAGGACGAGTCGTCCAATGACCTGTCAAGAACACCACGAGTCGTTAAGTAACTTGTGTGGAGAGGGTTAGACTTGGTTGAAATTTTATGTTTAGAGTGACCACGAGTTGTGGTCAGCACCACGACCCGTTAAGTCATCCGTGGTCAAGAGAGGTTGGTGGATTAAGGATTTTGGACAGTGCACCTAACGGGTCATCACCATGACTCGTCAGGTACACCACGAGTCTTGGTGTCCCCCGTGGTGACTCCCAGTATAATTTTGGCGGTGAAGGTGATGACTGGTGACCACGAGTCGTGGTCACTGGTAACGATCCGTCCAGTCCCTTGTCGGGACTGACAACTTGTTTTCCCTACGAGTTTATTAAGGGATTTTTCATAGTTCCTAAGTTCTTAAGGCCTAAACTACGTCATTTTAATCTCAAAATGGAGTGTTTTAAGAAGGTTTAAGTCATTCTAAGCCTATCCTAATTCATGCATGCAATCTTAGAGGTTTGAGAGGTAATCAAGGCTAGTTTCTTCAAAGTTCTTCTTCAATTCTCTTTGGGCAATCAAGGAAGTGGTGAATTCAGGTCTCTTCAGGTATGTAAGGCTATGAATGGGTGCAATAGTCCATACCCATTCCCAATTCCCTCTCAATTCATGATGATCTAATTGATTATTCCATGGGGTTTTCACCCAATGCATGAATTCCTAAGTTTCAATCATAGGTATGATCTAAGCATGTTTTAAATGATGAATTATGATAAACGGGCATATTTTACAATGTTTTAAATTATAAAATTAAGTTTTCAAGTTTTCTAAACTATGATGCCCATCCATGAAAGTTGAGATCCATGAAGTATGTGTACAAGCATGATGAGATGTTTATGAAGGAAGTATGATTTCTAAATAACCATGTCTATGTTCATGTTTTCAAAGTGAATCAAGTTGATTTCAAGCATGTTTAAGTATTGGGCAAGCCCAAATGATCAAGTGTGTTTTATGATTTCATGAATTAGCTTACCATATGATTTTGGAGTCAAGACTCCTAATTATGTTCAGCTTGTGGTATGGTTTGAGCCAAGGATCCTCATGTTATGATTTCAGATTTATGCAAGTATGTTATTATTCAGCTTCGTCACTAGACGATGGTCAGCTTCATCGAAAAATGATGGAGAGCATATGCATGTTTTTGAGAGTAGTGTATAACACCGAGTAGTCTACAGGTCAGTCAATCCTATGCCTCAGAACTACGCGCCAATGTAGGTATATTCAGATTGTTTGGGACCTCCCTTGTGAGCTTCCCCTGCCCCCAAGAGGCCTTCAGCTTGATATCGATATCATGGTAACGTCCTTAGCCCTGACAAAGTTTTGGACGACTCTGCCCACTTGAGTGTGATAATCGGGACCACGTAAGCTCTATCATGGTAATATCGGTTATATGACGAGTCTCCCATTATTCCTCATGATTTCATTTATGCATGTATATCAGTCATGATATTATGTTTCAACAAGTTTGACCCAATGTTCAGTTTTACTTATGATTATCAGTTTTTAGCTTTGGGTCATTCAATTCAGTTATGATGTTCAGTTATGATTAGATCATGATTTCAGAAAATAGCATGCAAGCCCTACTCTCAGAATCTTATCTTGATTATGTTTTATATTATGCATGTTTAATGATTTTACTTACTTAGCGGTTTTACTTACCTTGCATACTCGGTACATTCCACGTACTGACCGCATACTCTATCCTGTATCATTTTATGATACAGGCTTCGATAACCAGACTTAGTCCCGCTGCTAGTTAGGCTTTCAGAGTTAGCACTTCTCAGTATCAGTTGGTGAGTCCTCATCTTGTGAGGGCCCTTCTTATCAGTTGTATTTCGTCTTTTCAGTTTTTAGACTATAATGAGTTAGTTGGGGTCTTGTCCCATCAACTCGTTAGTATTAGAGGCTTATTCAAACATAGTTTGTATTCATATTTAGACTCATGTATGTGTTCAAATGCTATGATTGTTTAGACTTCCACCATGTTATTCATGTTGATCATCCATTTCATTTGAATTAGTTAGATGTTATGTTCATACCATGGGTGGACTTGGAGCCCTCTCGGGGTTTTTTGTCCCGTGTCTTGATCCGCGCCTATATTCATGTCGTGACAAACTTGGTATGAGAGTATTAGGTTTTGAAGTGTCCTAGGGTGTCCGAAAGCCGCGTTAAGTAGAGTCTTTTTCATGGGTGTGAAGCGTACCACACTTATAACTAAGATGCTACGAGACGTTTAGGAAATGTTCCTTCTTTCATGATCTAAGTTGTGCGATAAAATGTCTCTCTATCCTTCTAACTCGTGCTATACGCATTTACAGAATCATGCCTCCCCACAGAGTCAATGGAAGGAGAAATGAAAAATGAAATGGCCATGAGAATGGCAACAGAGATGGGCACAAGCAGGCCCCACCAGCGCACGAGGAGCGTATACCTGAGCCAGTTGCCCACACAGAGTTCAGGATAGCTATTCAGATATTTTCCCAAGCCTTGACCACCCAGGTCAATCAGCAGGCGGTAGCGCATGTCCCTCAGAACTAGAATGCAGCGACGGTAAGAGTTAGGGATTCCCTAAGGATGAACCCTCCCAAGTTCCTTGGATCGAAGGCAGACAAGGATCCACATGAGTTTATTGAGAAGGTTTTAAAGATCACCCAAATTATGGAGGTAACTGGAGAGGAGTGCACCAATTTAGCCTCGTACCAGTTGAAGGGGGTTGCACACAT
This sequence comes from Datura stramonium, assembly GCA_018107945.1. Taxonomy (NCBI): domain Eukaryota; kingdom Viridiplantae; phylum Streptophyta; class Magnoliopsida; order Solanales; family Solanaceae; genus Datura; species Datura stramonium. The sequence goes on from JACEIK010002452.1 coordinate 163,364, forward strand.
TTGGTTCAAGCAATGAAAGGATAGTAGGGCAGTTTGAGCAGGCCCTATCAGTTGGGATGAGTTTCATGCCGCTTTTATGGATTGATTCTCTCCTTGAGAGATGAGGGAGATCAAAGCAGCCGAGTTTGTGAATTTAAATCAAGGAAAGATGATAGTTCAGGAGTACGCCTTGGAGTTCACTCGTCTGTCCAAGTATGCACCCGAGATGGTTGCGAATCAAAGAGACGAAGTGAGCCAGTTCGTGCATGGGGTAGCAGACTACCTAGTCAAGGATTACTGAACCGCGATGCTTCACCAGGACATTGACTTTGCTCGGATAGTACTGTACGCCCAGCTGATGGAGGTGGTAGAAATGAGTGAGCGGGAGAGGGAGTCCAAGAGGGCAAAGACTGACAGTTTTGAATTCTTCCAGTAGAGACCTAGTGGGAAGTGTCAGTAGTCCCATCAGAGATCTTCAGCGCCAACACCTTCGGATATGAGTGTGCCATCCAAGTCCAGGCGCGATCAGAGGGGACGAGCATCAGGCTTAAGAGGTCAGAGTAGTAGACCCGTAGAGATAAGTCTTCCAAAGTGTAGCAGATGTGGCCGGAGACACACAACGCAGTGTTTGGCAGGTACAGGTACTTGCTTTGGGTATGGGAAGCCCGGACATATGCTTAGAGACTGGCCAACAATCAGACAGGGTTATGATAGGGGCCGAGGCCCAGTTTCTATTTCCACAGCTCTACCAACACGCCAAGCTCAGCAGGGGGCATCCACTAGTACAGGTGGCGGACAATGCCAAAACAGATTTTATGCTCTAACGTCCCGTTAGGAGCAAGAGGTCTCCCCAAATGTAGTCACTAGTATGTTACGAGTATTCCACCTTAATGTATATGCATTGTTATATCCAGGGGCTACTTTATCTTTTGTGACTCCTTATGTTTGTAGTAGTTTCGGAGTCAGTCCCAAAATCTTTTCATAACCCTTCTCAGTCTCTACTCTAGTTGGTGATTCAGTTATAGCTAAACATGTGTATAGAAATTGCCCTATCACGGTTCTTCAGAAAGTTAACTCAGTAGATTTAGTAGAGTTAACTATGACCAATTTTGATGTTATTCTCGTCATGAATTCGTTATTTGCATGCTATGCCTCAGTCAATTGTAGAACCTATGCTGTAGAGTTCAGATTTCTGGGTGAACCAGTCTTAGAGTGGAAGGGTAGTTCAATTGTGCCTGTAGGTCGTTTCATTTCCTACCTTAAGGATAGAAAGATGATTTCTAAGGGTTGCATGTACCATCTAGTTAGGGTTAAGGATACTACGTTCGAGACCCCAACTATCTAGTCAGTTCCAATAGTATGTGAATATCCAGAAGTGTTTTAAGATGATCTACCAGGAATTCCTCTCGAGAGGGAAATCAATTTTGGTATTGACATTCTTCCCGATACACAACCTATATCTATTCCTTCTTACAAAATGGCCCCAACCGAGTTAAAGGAGTTGAAGGAGCAGTTGAAATACCTTTTAGACAAGGGTTTTATCAGACCTAGCAAATCCCCATGGGGTGCACCAGTTCTCTTTGTCCGTAAGAAAGATGGTTCTCTCGTATGTTGTTGATTATCGATAATTGAACAAGGTCACTATCAAGAACAAGTATCCTCTTCCTAGGATTGATGATTTTTTCGACCAACTTCAGGGTGCTAAGTGCTTTTCAAAGATAGATCTCAGATCCAGATACCATCAGCTCAGGGTACGGGAGAGTGACATCCCGAAGACAGCCTTCAGGACTCGGTATGGTCACTATGAGTTTGTAGTTATGTCTTTTGGACTAACGAATGCTCCTGCAACTTTTATGGATTTGATGAACAGGGTGTTCAAGCCATACTTGGATATGTTCGTAATTGTGTTCATAGATGACATCCTGATATACTCTCGGAGCAAGGAGGAGCAAGCCACTCATTTGAGGGTGGTGCTACAGACTCTTAAGGATCATTAGTTATATGCTAAATTCAGTAAATGTTAGTTTTGGTTGAACTCGGTGGCATTTTTGGGTCATGTAGTGTCAAGTGAGGGTGTGTAGGTAGACTCTCAAAAGATAGAAGCGGTGAATAATTGGCCTAGACCAGTGAATCCTTCGGATATCAAGAGTTTCTTGGGTTTAGCTGGTTATTATTGAAGGTTTGTTGAGGGGTTTTCATCAATTGCAGTACCATTGACCAAATTGACCTTGAAGAAAGTGAAGTTTCAATGGTTAGAGGCTTGTGAGAAGAGTTGAAGACTCGACTCACATCAACATCGGTGTTACCCCTACCTGAGGGTACCGATGAGTTTGTAGTATATTGTGATGCTTCGAGGATCGGCCTTGGTTGTGTATTGATGCAATACGACAAGGTTATAACCTATGCTTCCAGGCAGTTGAAGGTCCATGAAAGGAACTACCCGACTCATGAACTTGAATTGGCGGTGGTAGTATTTGCCTTAAAGATTTGGAGACACTATTTGTATGAGGTCCATGTAGATGTGTTTACGGACCACAAAAGCCTACAATACATGTTTACCTAGAAGGATCTAAATCTAAGTCAAAGAAGGTGGTTGGAGATACTCAAGGATTATGATATGAATATCCTTTACCATCCAGGCAAGGCTAATGTGGTAAAAGATGCTCTTAATAGACTTTCTATGGAGAGTGTGTCCCATTTAGATGAGGGGAGGAAGGAGTTGGTGAAAGATATGCATCAGCTTACATGGTTGGGAGATCGTTTGGTTGACTCGATTGATGGTGGTGTTATTGTGAAAAATGGGTCAGAATCATCCTTGGTGACTGATGTTAAGGCTAGGCAAGACGAGGATCCTATTTTGGTGAAGTTGAAGGAAGCTGTTCAGAATCAAAAGGTGGAGATCTTCTTCAAAGGGGGAGATGGTGTGCTTCGATATCAGGGTCATTTGTGTGTTCCGGATGTTGATGAATTGAGAGATTGGATGTTGCATGAGGCTCATGGTTCCAGATATTCCATACATACAGGTGCCACCAAAATGTACCGTGACCTACGGAAAGTCTATTGGTGGAATGACATGAAGGACATTGCAGAATTTATGGCTAAGTGTCCGAATTGTCAACAGGTGAAAGTGGAGCATCAAAGACCGGGAGGTGTGCTTCAAGACATCAGTATTCCTACTTGGAAGTGGGAGGATATTAATATGGACTTCATCACAAGGGTGCGTCGCACTCGTCGATAGTATGACTCCATTTGGGTGGTTGTGGACAGGTTGACCAAGGCAGCTCATTTCCTATCGGTCAAAACTACTGATTCAATGGAGGATTATGCTAAATTATACATTCGGGAGCTAGTTAGGTTTCACGGAGTGCCCTTGTCCATCATATCAGATAGAGGTACTTATTTTACCTCCCAGTTTTGGAGATCATTTCAAAAGGGACTTGGTACTCAGGTCAAGCTTAGCACAACATTTCACCCGCAAATTGATGGTCAGGCAGAGCGGACTATTCATACTCTCGAGGACATGCTTGGAGCGTGTGTGATTGACTTTAAGGGTAGTTAGGATGATCATTTGCTTTTCATTGAGTTTGTGTATAACAACAACTATCATTCTGGCATTCAGATGGCTCCGTTTGAGGCTCTCTATGGGCGGAGATGTAGATCGCCTATTGGTTGGTTTGAAGTCGATGAAGCTGCGATAATAGGTTCAGATTCAGTCCATGAGGCTATGGAGAAGGTTCAGCTTATAAGGGACAGGTTGAAAATAGCTCAGAGTCGCCAAAAGTCTTATGCAGATGTGAGGAGGAGAGCACTTGAGTTTGAAGTTGATGATTGGGTGTTTCTGAAGGTATCTCCCATGAAGGGAGTGATGATATTTGAAAAGAAAAGGAAACTCAGTCCCCGTTATGTTGGCCCATATCGGATTGTGAAATGGGTTGGCAAGGTAGCATATGATTTGGAGTTTCCCTCAAAATTAGCTTCAGTTCATCCAGTTTTCCATATATCGCTCTTAAAGAACTGTTTGGGTGATCCAGCTCTGGTTGTTTTGGTGGACAGTGTCGGTGTGAAAGACAACCTTAGTTATGAAGAGGTTCTGATAGAGATACTGGATCATCAGGTTTGTAAGCTGAGAAACAAAAAAGTAGCTTCAGTCAAGGTTTTATGGAGAAATCATCATGTTGAGGGAGCTATGTGGGAAGCTGAGGAAGATATGATGGCTAAATACCCGCACTTATTCCCTTCCAGCTCAGTTTCAGCTTGAGGTATCAGTTTCCTCCTTAGTGCTCTATTCAGTTTCATGTTCAGCTCATGTATCCCAGTTTCTTTCATGTAAATGGATGTATGTGTGATTTAGGAATTCACTACATTATGTAGTTCAAATCGGAGTCAGTCACTCCATCAGCTTTCATCATGAATGTTCAATATTTGAGTAAGATGATTGCATTTCTCTACTTTTTAGTATATTTTTCCCACATTCGAGGATGAATGTTCCCAAGGGGGAGATATTGTAATACCCCTAAGTCCCTACAATCAGACCCAGGAGTTGAAACAGAGAAAACAGAAATTTCTACACCAGGTCACAGGACGAGTCATCCAGTGACCCGTCAGGAACACCACGAGTCGTTAAGTGACTTGTGGGGAGAGGGTTAGACTTGGTTGAAAATTTATGTTCAGAGTGACCACGGGGGATGACCACGGGTCGTGGTCAGCACCACGACCCGTTAAGTCATCCGTGGTTAAGAGAGGTTGGTGGATCAAGGATTTTGGACAGTGCACCTATCGGGTCATCACCACAACTCGTTGGGTACACCACGAGGTGTGGTGTCCCCTGTGGTGACTCCTAGTAGAATTTTGGCAGTGAAGGTGATGAATGGTGACTACGAGTCGTAGTCACTAGTAATGATCCATCCAGTCCCTCGTTGGGACTGGCAGTCTGTTTTCCCCTGTGAGTTTATTAAGGGATTTTTTGTAATTCCTAATTTCCTAAGGCCTAAACTACGTCATTTTAAGGTCAGAATAGATTTTTTTAATAAGGGTTAAGTCATTCTAAGCCTATCCTAATTCATGCATGCAAGTTTAGAGGTTTGAGAGGCGATCAAGGCTAGTTTCTTCAAAGTTCTTCTTTAATTATCTTTGGACAATCAAGAAAGTGGTGAATTCAGGTCTCTTTAAGTATGTAAGGCTATGAATGGGTGGAATAGTCCATACCCATGCCCAATTCCTTCTCAATTCATGATATTCTAATTGATGATTCCATGGGGTTTTCACCCAATGCATGAATTCCTAAGTTTCAATCATGGGTATGATCTAAGCATGTTTTAAATGATGAATTATTATAAATGGGAAGATTTTATAATGTTTTAAATTATAAAATTATGTTTTCAAGTTTTCTAAACTATGATGCCCATCCATGAAAGTTCATGAAAGTTGAGATCCATGAAGTATGTGTACAAGAATGATGAGATGTTTATAAAGTATGATTTTGAAATACCCATGTTTATGTTCATGTTTTCAAAGTGAATCAAGTTGATTTCAAGCATGTTTAAGTATTGGGCAAGCCCATATAATCAAGTGTGTTTTATGATTTCATGAATTAGCTAACCATATGATTTTGAAGTCAAGACTCCCAATTATGTTCAGCTTGTGGTATGGTTTGAGTCAAGGCTCCTCATGTTATGATTTCAGATTTATGAAAATATGTTATTATTCAGCTTCATCACTAGACGATGGTCAGCTTCGTAAAAAAATGATAGAGAGCATATGCATGTTTTTGGGAGTAGTGTCTAGCATCGAGTAGGCTAAGAGTCAGTCAACCCTATGCCTCAGACCTACGCGCCAACGTAGGTATATTCAGATTATTTGGGACCTCCCTTGTGAGCTTCCCCTGCCTCCAAGAGGCCTTCAGCTTGATATCGATATCATGGTAGCGTTCTTAGCCCTTCCAAAGCTTTGGATGGCTCTGCCCACTTGAGTGTGATAGTCGGGACCATGTAAGCTCTATCGTGGTACTGTCAGTTATATAACGAGTCTCTCATTGTTCCTCATGATTTCAGTTATGCATGTACATCATTCATGATATTATGTTTTAGAAGGTTTGACCTAATGTTCAATTTTACTTATAATTATTAGTTTTCAGCTTTGGGTCATTCAATTTAGTTATAATGTTCAGTTATGATCAGATCATGATTTCAAAAAATAGTATGCAAGCCCTACTCTCAGAATCTTATCTTGATTATGTTTTATATTATGCATGTTTAATGATTTTACTTACTTAGCGGTTTTACTTACCTTGAATACTTGGTATATTCCACGTACTGACCGCATACTTTATGCTGTATCATTTTATGATACAGGCTTCGATATCTAGACTTAGTCCCGCTGCTAGTCGGGCTTAGAGTTAGCACTTCTCAGTATCAGTTGGTGAGTCCTCATCTTGTGAGGGCCCATCTTATCAGTTGTATTTTGTTTTTTCAGTTTTTAGACTATAATGAGTTAGTTAGGGTCTTGTCCCATCAACTCGTTAGTATTAGAGGCTTATTCAGACATAGTTTTTATTCATCTTTAGACTCATGTATGTGTTCAAATGCTATGATTGTTTAGACTTCCGCTATGTTATTCATGTTGATCATCCATTTCATTCGAATGAGTTAGATGTTATGTTCATACCATGGGTCTACTTGGAGCCCTCTCGGGGTTTCTTGTTCCGTGTCTCGATCCGAGCCTATGTTCGGGTTTTGACATAAACAAAATAGGGAAGGTGAATGAGCTAATCAACAAAAAGGGTCAACTTAAGGCTCAAACATGGGATCAAGGGATTCATTTCATTTTTTTTTTGGTAAACGCCCTTGTGGTGGACAGGGGCTGAGCAACACCCCCAGGCCTTAACATAAGGATTCATTTCATTTGGTAGGGCAATTTAAGCTAAAGCGGGATAAATCAAAATCAGGCTATGATCCTTAACCAACTATCCTACAACCTAAGCAAAGACTAACTGGGTAAGTTTTAGATCACATATACAGTATTGAACTAAGTAAGACTCACTCACACATTGTACAGGTTTGCATCACACACTACCTATCTGATTCATGCACAACTATGCTATAGTTACTCGTGCTAATCACTCAAATGCCACAAAAAGATCCACAATAGTCATATTTTGCAGTAAACCAACACATGTAATCACAATTTTTTTTAAGAAGGGTCATTTTTCTCAAAAATATCAAAATGGTATGTCGTGGAATTTTTTTGAAAGACAAGAATCAAATAATTTTCTGTGGTGAAACAAAATATCTCTCAATATCAAACACATGTGCATTTTTATTGGATGTTAAGTAATCCTAAGCTACGTCTAGTTAAACAAAACAAACTATCCTAAACATGCCAGTTCTACTAGATAGCATGTCTGAGAGAAAAAAAACATGACAAAAAAACCCTCAGACAAACAAAATAGAGAAAATAGATACACCCCCTTTAAAAAAAATGCTTTGTCCCTAAAGCAAAGAAGTAAGAACTGGGAGAGGGACATACCTATAGTGCTCTAAGCGCTCCTGTCATCTTGTGGAGGTGGGTGTGAAGGTCCACTCTCCACCTCTGTAATTGTGGTGCTAGCAGTGGCCGACACACTCAATGGTTTAATGGTGGGGACTGTGGTCGCCCCCTTAGAAATCTTGGCTGCCTCAACAATCTCTGTATCTCTCTAGGCTGAATATGGCTCACCCGAAGGGTCCTCAGCACCTGTAAGCTCCCTAGGCCCAACAACTGAACTCCCAGCTCCTCTGGCTCTCTCCTTCAACTTAGATATATGCTGGTCATGAGTTTGCAGGCTAGCTGTTGTTGCCCACTTATGCTCTTTTCTCTCTCTCTCTCTCTCTCTCTCTCTCTCTCTCTTTCTTCTCTTCTTGGAGGGCTCATCATTAACTACCTTCGTCGAATTTCTCTTTCCTCTCTCTCCTCCATCCGACTCATGACTCCAAAATGCCTCTAAGTCAAACTCCTCCTCGGGCTCATCCTCAAATAGTGAAATTGCTGGGGTTGGTAATATGGCCGGCTATTGAGATGACAACTCAGCTACCTGACTCCTAACAGACCCCATCTCATCCCGTAGGCTTCGTACGTTCGGCTGCTTAGTTAATCTCTCATTGAGCTATAGCTCAAAGCTATCTAGTCTGCTATGCAACCCTCTAGCTGCCTCCTCAATATCAGCCCTGACCCAAGGCTTGACCTACTCCATCATCACATTGACCTTTTCCTTGGTCAAGGTCAGCCTCTTGACCAGCTTCTGTAAGAACTCATGGGCCACAAGAATGCATCCAGCTAGGACCTGACCTAGTGTGGCTAGTGGAGTGCGAAGGAAGTACTAGGGACAGCTATTGTGTGGCCAGCTTCAGTAGCCGACATCGTACTCTGATCAATTCAGCTGGGGGCATCAACCTGCTCACCCCTGCTATCTGTGATGTATGGACTGCTGTTGGTGCTCTAAAAACCTGCTCACCGGGTTCATCTCGTCCCATATCAGTCTGATATTAGCAATCGACATCCCTCCAACCCTAGCATCTATCTCAGCTATCACTCAAACACCTAACTCTCTATAGAGCCTATATATGAGACTTAGGAATGGAATCGTAGTGTTCAAGGCTAGAGCATGATCTTGAATCTTCTCTGCTACAACCCTCGGGATGTTGATGGCATATCTCGACATGATGTATTCCATCAAAGCTACTTTGTTGGCACTTAAATTATTATCATTTTCCATCGATGCCAACCTGTAGAGAACTAATGTCCAGCAAGCCTTCGCTATAAAATTAAGTGAGGCTTTTGTGACCTGCAATCCATTTGTCACCCAATCTGCCTCGTCTTTCTCCTCAGCTATCACTCCAGCCAACCACCTCACCTGTCTCTGTCTCTCCTCTAAGCTCAACTTCTTGACCCTTTTCAGGGCCTCAACACGGTAATTAAACTCTGTTGTGGAGGCTAGTGTCACGCCCCCCTTGGGAGGCATGACTGACACCTAGTGCCAAACTAGAACCTGGACTGACCTGGCTAGGCATAGGAACCTCTGGTGCTTGTCAGCAACTCAGAATCAAGAAAACGACGAGCTATATCTCAGCTGTAAACACAGCCTCGGGCCGACAAGGCCACACAATACCTATGAAAGAAAAAAACTAACCTAACAACAAGATGATAAAAGGGATCCTATGCGGGCCAACAAGACCACCATGTTGTCTAGTTATAGCTGAATGAAGAATAGTCAATCATACTTATACTATGGCCGACAAGGCCGCCAATTAACCAACTACACTAGGTCCCACACGGCCAACAACAACTATCAACTGAGAAACCATAGCTTGCAAGCCTCTAAGAGGGGAATAATGGTCGAGACAGGACCCTGACCTACCCAAGAACTATACAACAAAAGAACAAACCTCCTCTAACTATCAACTCTGGAGAAAAGGAGCTGACTAAGCTATCGACTCTGAATGGCATCTAGGAAGGTCTTCGATCACGTCTAACCGCACCTGCAGACAAGTAATGCAGCGCCCCAACGATGGGCGTCAGTACAATATATACCGAACATGTAAGGCTATAATGGAAGCTGAATAAAGCTAATAGGAGGACTAAAAGTAATCAATAAGGAGAATAAAAATTTAACCTGAATAACTTCACCATCCGAAATATAACTAGCAAGTATAAGCACAAACAAGAACCTAACCGGGCTCCCATAAGCCTGGAAGATACAATCAAAACAAAATAACCTACCTGGTCCCCCATAAGCTCCAGAAAGTACAAACAATGCACATGAAGCTGTATCCAAGCCCGATAGGCTTCTGGTTCTAGGTTGAGCCATCTGGGCTCGTATAGCTGTGTCTGTGTCTAAGCCGTCTGGGCTCCTGTAACTGTATCTTAGCCATCTAGGCTCCTGTAACTATATCTGAGCCGTCTGGGCTCTTGTAACTGTATCTGAGCCATCTGGGATCCTGTAACTGGACCCCAAGCCTCGGCTCGACTAAGGGTCACGATGCCACTGTGGCATAGAGGAGTCTAGAGGTGAGTATACCTTAATATGGCCCTTACGACCTTAATCTGGTTCCTTCAGACATCATATTGCTCCTGTGTGCATAGCCCTATAGGCAAGAAAACATCCAACAATCTAGAAGTCGTATGCAGAGATCAAGCTAACTAGGGTTAACTTCTGACGAGGGTTACCACATCATCATTGTCGTCTCAATTCTATTTGTAGAAGCTAACCACAATAGGTTTACTTTGGAGTACTATAGACAAACAGGTCGTATTGAATCTACAACAAACACAACTTGCTGAAAAGGATAGCCTTAACATACCTTATTCGATAATTCCTAGGCGATCGAGCAATTCCAACTTGAAGTCAGTAATTTCACCAATTTGCATCCCTCACGCTGAGAAAACAAGGTTATTTCAATACTAGTAATTTACAAACAACAATATCTTTCAATATAATTGACTATAACTTCAAATTCAATTAATTCAGCCAAAACTCGTCAATTCTCGAGAATTTAGAATTTAGAATTTAGAATTGCTAACTTATTTCCTAGAGCCGCTTAGGACTCAATTTAAGGTAAATTTGACAACCTTTACCCGACGGGGTTCCAGTACCCCGAGTGAATTTTCATGAAATAACTCCATAGCGATGCTTCTAGTAGGCCTAGAACTCGTTATCCAAGGTGAATTTGTATTTAGACTGAATTTGACGGCGTAATTTGAAGGAAATTGGATTAAAATGGCGGGTAGGCTCTGTTTTGGCCGAGGGAAACTCTTATATAATGAATCAAATAATTAAGAGGAACTTATATAAATAGTTGGGCGGTGGCAGGGGGTGTGCGGTGCGCCCCTATCATGTCGCACTAGGGGCGCAATGCGCTAGTGCCTGCGCCAGGGCAGGCTGCGCAACGCGGTGCCTAGTGCGCCGGCCTCCCGTCCGTTTAATGACGCGCTCGTGTGTTCACCCCCCAGGCCTTCTCCTGGGTGTGTGGCATGCTATAATTCTCAATATACTCACGCACATGATGGTCATACTACAAAAATTTACGGGGTGTAACAACTAGGACCCTATAATCTGGCCCATATAATATTTAGGCATCGACCGCTCTTAGACATCAACAGCTCGCCCCCGAATCCTCACACTCTCTAGTCTAGGCTGCTCCTTCACTTTCTTCCTCGCTAGAGTCTACTGCTCCAAGGTAGCCAAGTAGTTGGCATAGAACTCCCTGACCATGTCAGCAATGAAGCTGTCAGGGGTTCTTTCCATCCACTCAAACCCATAAAAATCAAACAGCTGCTTCAGCTCCTCCACCTCATTCAGGGCATTGGTCAAGATTCGCAGATCCTCATTAATGCTTTACCTAGGGTTTTGCTTTAAGGTAAGAGTGAGGCCTTGCTCATAAATTTCTCGAGCACCTGGCACATTCCACCTGATGGTACGGCTCCCTTGAAGAAGTATAACTCGGACGTTGTAAAAAAGAACCTAACTAGATTGGGGTCGATCCCACAGGGAATATGGTCAAGATATAGACTAATGCTAGTATTCACACCTTTAGTTCAATTATTTCCAAAAAAGGGGGGTTTCAAGAGGTAAACAAGTAACAATATTGTAAATTGATGTTGTGATCAAGTTTTTGAAAATAACTAGGGAAGTGTTCCCCATGGATTTATAACTACGTCGGGTTATTACACTACTGATCTATCCCAATACTTAGCCTGCAAAACTGATAGAATAGATTCACCCAAATGACTGATTTTTCCCTAATGGATGACTATACTCAATTGCCGGATTGACCTTTATCAATTTTTTCTAAATTAACTATCCTGTGACCGCAATTCAAGTTATTCAATGAAACTAAAGTTCAAGGCTTTGTTGTTCTTCTTTTTCCTAATCACTACTTTTGTAAATTCAGGAAAGTATAGAATTCGGGTAATCCTAACATTGCGCATCATTAAGAAACGTTAATCATGAAGAAAAGAATAATACAGTCATTCGTATTGGTGTAGAATCACTTTGTATTAACCTAGTTTATTATTCCACCATGGTTTCCACAACCCTAATTGTGGAAGGTTTAGCTACTTATATTTGCAAGAAAGAAATTAGATTTCATTAAAGAAAATATCATCGACGACTTACAATGATGATGAAACAAAAACCCAATTGATAATTGCACAATTGAACTATGAACAAGTCAAGAACAATGCTGAATTCTCCCAAGTAAGTCATGCATATATCTCCAAGTTATGTTAGGAGGCTCACAAATCACGTTTATAGAGAAAAGTATCTGTCTCTCCAAGAAAAATAACCTAAAAAGTATTTATACAAATATTAAAATCCTTTCCTAAATTAATATGAAATCTGCTACCGACACTACTTACTAGTTGTAACCATGAGTCATTGGAGGCTTCCATGATGTGAATCTTTAGCTTCTGTCTTCTCAAGTATGGGAAGTTGGTACGACTCATACAATGTCACTATGAGTCGTAAGTGCCTATTAGAGTCTGGGCTTCTAAAATCTGGCATCCTTTGAATCTTACCACGATTCCTTGGTATGATCCGTACCTTGGTGTTATGACTCATGGGTGGTATGATCCGTACCTTGGTGTTATGACTCATGGGTGGTATGATCCGTACCTTGGTGTTATGACTCATGGGATCTGCTCATACTTTGGGATCCGCTAGTTGACATATTCTCTGAAATTTTCCACGACTCGTTTGTACGGTTCGTATGTAGTCATTACAGTTCATAACTTCCACTTATACTTGGATCTTCTGCAAGTGCACCTCCTCTGAAATTTTTCATGACTCCTCGGAATGGCTCATGCCATGAGTCATAGTTTGCCCCAACACTTGTGCAATTTCTCTGAATTTTCAGCTATAGGTGCTAGGTAAGGATCGTACCAGAATGGTACGACTTGTATTGAGACCTGCACTGGACCATTTTCTACAATGTTTTCTCACCTTTTCCAGAATCCAACTCCCTATCCTAATTTACCTGAAAATAAAGTAAAAGTATCTTATATCTGTATAAACACACCTAATACAAAGCATTTTTTTCTAAGTTTTAAGTGCTGAAAGTGCTGTAAAACCACAACACATCAAGTTTTAATCTCCTACGCCCTTTGGGTGTTTGAAGAAATGCTTTTATAAGCTAGAATTATTATGTTTATGTTAATTATGGTTCTTACCTTCATCATTTATGTATCTTGATCTTGATAACAACTGCTGCTTTGTAGTAATATTTTTGGGGTAGAGGATAAAGTATGTACGACTAAAACCCTTCTTTACCGATATGGAATGACCTCTCAAATGTGAAATATCTATGATATCTTGATCATTAATGATCCATGGAACATTATGAATTCCCTAAATGAGTAGTTGTTATTATCCATGTATTTCCTTGAGAATTACATTATCCCACAATTGTTATTGACACCATCTTAATGCCTAGAAGTCAATGGTTCTTTAGGATTACTCTCAATTGTACATAAAATGCTTAGCTACTATGTCAACATATATTGAAGTTTGTTAATACCTCTTTGATGAACTCTTTATGCTCATCACATGTTTCTATCTATGGTTACAAATATCCTAGATGGTACCATCAATGTTAATATTATGTCTTCCAATAAGAACACTAACTTACCCCAAGAGTCTAACACACTAAGACTCCAAGAATTTTAAATCTTGTAATCTTGGTAAGTCTAAGGCTTGAAAAGATAAGTACTTCTTAGGTAATAAGTTCCAAGAAGGGTATAAGTCCCCCTAATCCTAAACCATCCTCAATGAATATGGCCAAGAAAATGCATAATCTTTCTAAAGCAAATAATGCATTGGGAATCTTAAAGAATGGGGTCACCCAAAATGCTATAACCATGATTGGTGTATGAAGTATCCTAAAAAGGGAAACAATGCCTTATGAAAAAAAATTGTTTGCCTTTAAGCTCAAATCTCTCTAGAGGAAAATACTAAGCTTTCCATGGCATCCTTACTAGTCTTTCCTGAATGAATGCATGGTGTGTAACAACTAATGGTAGAAGAATGATGGCAAAGTTAGAAAAATAACCTAGTGTAACCCAAACATATGGTTGCAATAGATGATTTAGTTAAATTGGTTAAAGAACACTACCATGATGTGAATGGTTAAAGGCTTGAGAAGCTAAGATAGTAAGATACAATTATAGGCCATGAGTGTCAATTTTAATCTCACCCTTGTGTGCTATGACAATCATCTAAGAAAACTAGTAAAGATATTGCCTGGTAGCAGGTGATTCTACTCGCCATATTACAAATCATGGCGCATTACAATATAGCCTTGTAGTGGGTGATACTACGCGCCATATCCCTAGAGTGGTGCATTACTATACAATATGATAGGGGCGATATCACCCACAATATCTTTAGATTGGTGCATTAGATTGGTGCATTAGAGTATAGTCTGGTAGGGGGTGATACTATCCACCATATCTTTAGATTAGCACACTGTAGTATAACTTGTTAGTGGGTGATACTAACCACCATATCTCCTTAGATTGATTCACCGTAGTACAAACTAAGTGGATGCTACTACCCACCATTCACTCAATAGTGCACTAAGTATAGCCTAGTGGTGGATGATATTACCTACTATATTATGATCCACGGTGCATTGTATGTGATACTTATCCTCCGTGCTTAAATAACTTTTGAACCCTAGTATGATTAACTTTAGTGTATAACCAAATACCAAAGTCATAAATGAACCTTCTAGTTTATGACTAAACAATCTAAGAATGGTAAGTATGGAAACTCTTAAGAAAATGAAAGCTAAGATCCTATATATAAAAATAGATGGCTCTTGCCTTACCCGCCTCCTTGATTTTTAGATGTTATCATGCTGCCATGTTTTTCTTCTCTCATATATATTGTAGATTGTATCTTATATTATTTTATAATATATAGGAGTGTTATTAAGCAGAGTATCTATGTCCCTTTATTATGTTGGGGCCGCTGCATGTCACGGTACAAGCTCATTTGTTCAAGGTTATAGGTTCCCTTGAAAGAAGTGTTAGTCTACGTTCAACCAAAGTCGGTGAGCCTCCATTTATCTAGGGACAAATATGCTTTATTGTACTTACCTTGGGTACGTTGGTGCCATGTCAGAATCTCTATTCTATGTCTCATATAGAGGTTTATAGATTAGTGTACATAAGTCATACATATGTTTGAAATCACCTATGTTATCTTTTAATGTGTGGAAATGCAACTAATGTTTTTGTTTAAAGGACTTCTTAAGTCATTTTATATGAAGAAGGTTATATGTTATTGTTTGTTTTTACTCTTAAGGATTTCATTATACGAATGAGAGTTGCTTTTATAGGAATCTCGCATCGCCAAATCCACCCTCTTTGAGAGAGTGTATACGGTCGACTGTAATATCAACAAAGAGTCCGGATCGAATCGCAGTGGGACTTAGTATTGATTAAGTCTACTAAGTGAGCAAGTTATGATTGGGTGCTTTAGGATGCCATCAAGTTAATTGACAAAGAGAGAATTAAACTAAGAACGGATCTAAATACAAAGGGTAAATCAATGGGAGAGATAAAACTAGGGATATGTCCTACAGGGTTGATCCATCTAGATCACTTTATTAGGTTCATAAATAATGGGATCATTATAATATGAAAACAATCACTAAGTAATTGTTCAATATCTTTCAACAATTAAGAAATATTTATCTCAATCAATTCTTTAAAATTGACAAGAATTCAAAACAAATCGATTGTAAATTGCCAATTAGATTCAACAAATTTCTAAGAAAATATATTAAGCAAGGTTTATTCCTTGAAATATTATTGATTGATGTTACCCAAATCTTAATTGGCACTTTCAAGAATAATTGAGGCAATTTGGCATGAATCGGTATTTGCAACCACCAATTTTAACTTACAAATTAAAGATCAATCAAATATTTAAAATTCCATTGTCAATTTATCCTAATTGAAATCTCTAGGGTTCACAATACTTGATAAGAATTTAGCTGCTCATTGATGTTGGGCGTATTTACGCACTTATTTGCCATATTTTACCCTTACTTAACTATGTATTAAGAACAAATTATGTGTGATTTATTTGGTTTTGTATGATATTTGTGAAAAAGAGCTAACACACATGATTAGATATTTACAGGGATAAAACTGACATGTTTTGACTCATTGGGGATTAAAAGAGAAAGTGTTGCTAAACCAGACTCGAGAGGAACAAGTGTCACTACAAAATAGAGGTTGGCATCACATAGCATAGGAAACACATAGGTCTGTGCGACATGAAGGCACATGAGCTCACCTGGTTGTGTGACATGGGGCAATAGTGGCGCGATGGGTCGTCAAAAGCCTGCAAATCCAAATCCCAGTCCAAGTAGGAAGAGATGCATACTTATTCTATTGCTATAAATACCCCCTCTTAAAGATGTTTTTTGGTGTTCAAGTTCAAGCACTAATTCTACTTTTAGTTTATACATTATTCCAAATTGTGGAATGAATTATTTACATCATTGTTGAGAGAAAAACATCATGTTCTTGTGATTCTATTTAGCTTTTCAAGATTTGTCAAACAGTTTCATATTATTTTAAGTATTCATCATGATTTCTTATAAATATTATGTGATTATTTCTTCAAAAATGAGTGGCTAATTTCTTTAGCTATGGTTGTGGGAACCATGATGGATTAACAAAAGTAGGCAAATAAAATAATGATTCTTTAATGGTGAATTGAATATATTGTTATACTCTTCACTTTAATGTAACACCCCAAAAGTCAACTCCTAGACTTGAAGAAGAATTAGCAAAGAAGAATCTGAAAGTTCTCTTATAACAACTCATTGTATGAGTCGTGGTATAACTTGAAGGGTCATTAGAGGAGTCCTGGTGAGCCAATAGTCCATGTGGGTCCAGTGATGATGACTCGTGGTATGAGTCATTGGGCGTAATGACGAGTCGTGATGTCACTGGTCCTGAGGAGGTCCAGAACCAGTTGAATTTTTACCCAGAACCAATGATTCAAGTAACGGCTCGTGAGACCTTGTAACAGGTCGTGGCTTAGAGTCATAGGATGGAGAATAAGAGAAAATGGCAAGACTGGTCCACTAACCACGAGTCATGGGACAACTCGTGGTACCCAGTCATGAGTCGTTATGAGGGCCATTGTATGAAGATCAGAGGAGTGAAGAATCAAGACCAACATGTAACGACTGGTCACCACAAGTCGTGGTGACAACCAATGACCGTGGTCATTGGCGAACAAAATTTTATGTGCGATCTTCCAGGAGTATTTTCATAACTTCCTATATAATTAACTCCTAAATGAGGTCATTTTGGATTTATTAAGGGGAGTATTTAAGGGTTAAAATAATACTAAACCCTTATTCCTTTGAACACCGTAGATTGAAGATTCATCTTCTCAAGGAAAAGCTAGGGTTCTTCACCTTCTTCATCTCAAATTCTCTTGGATATCCAAATCAAGTCAAGTAAATCTACAAGAAAGATATGTAGGGTCATGAATGTGGGATTTATTCCACCCTCATGCCCAATTTCAAATCAATTTCATTAATTTAAGTCTCTAATTATGATTTATGGAAATTCTAGGGTTAGACCCAATTTTGATGAAATCTCTCATGATCTTATATGAATTCAATTCTATTATGATACAATCCGTGATTTATGATTATGATTTCATGTTTTATACTAAATTCTATTATGAATCTATGATTTTAAGTTATGGTTATTTACTCAATTATGCATGAATTTCATGTATCTCAAGCTTATGTATCATGGCCGGTCTCCGGTATTGGATTTCATGGATAGTTCCCATATGTCAAGTATATTTATGAATTTCATGATTTTCAACTAGCCCATGCAAAACTAAGTATGTTTCAAGATTATGACTATGAGAAATATGCATGCTTTGAGAGTAGTATTTAGCACCGAGTGGGATAGGGTTTAGCGCACCCAGATCTCAAAACTACGTTCCACCATAGGTATATGATAGGATTCCTCGCTAGAGAGTGTCTCAATGGGATCATGAGTGATATCACGCCTTTATCGTTTTTATCCCTGGAAAGGCTTAGGACGACTCTACCAACTTGAGTGAGATAGTTAGGCATCATAAGCTCATTCATGATGGTGTTGGTTACGGGAATCTTACATTATTCCTGATGTTTTAAGTTGTTCATGTTCAGGACTTTTGATATCATGTTTTATAGTTATTTGATCTATTGGTCAGTTTATGAGATTTTATTTATAATTTTAAACATTTTAAACTATATGATTTTACTTTCAAAACCTTGGGTCATTATGCTTCAATTTATGATGCATAAATCATGTTTATGACTATCTCTTGATCATGATTTTGGAATGTTGTCCCTACTCTCATGTTTTACTTATCCTACATACTCAGTACATTCAAAGTACTGACCGCATACTTTTATACTATATCGTCTCATGATATAGGTTTAGGTGATTAGTCTTAGTCGCGTTGCTAAATTCTATCCGGCTCCAGCTCCTACAACTTTGGTGAGTCTTCATCATCCAAGGACGTTAGTTTTGATACATGTTCTCTTTATGTCTTCCAGTTTTCAATTTTAGTGAAGCTAGTTGGGGGTTTTGTCCCTTCAGCTCATCGTATGATTAGAGGCTTTCAGACATGAGGTATAGAAATCCAGTTGTGTTGTTGTTGATTCAGTTGGTCATATTATGATATCTTAGACTTTCTCTTATGCCTTATGTTATGCTTTATGAATGTTTCACTTAGTTTATGCTCTAAAGTATGTTATGTATGTGCCATGGGTTAGCTTGGAGCCATTTGTGGTTCTACATTCCGTGTTGTAATCTGGGGTCCATGCTCGGGTCGTGACATTTAATTAATTTTAGTGGTTGCAAATTTTGAAATGTGATTTATCATCAACCTACTTAACCAAAGAGGTTGGATTTTGTAAAAGAGAATAACAATGGATGTTTGAGGCTACCAACCCTCATCTCATTAACTTGAGCTCTAACCGAGGATAGTTAATCCAAGACATATGTGACTAGGGAGAGTGTGTGTTTGGTTTTTGGTTTGATGACCTGGAGGCCGTTGAATATTGGGGAAATTATCAGGGATGTCTTAAGGTGAGCTAGGGTGAAGAAGGGGTAGAAGTTTAATTTTGGGTATCTCTTGACCCGATTTCCTAGAGTGCAACAGATTAAGGAAGAGGTCAATTATAGGTCGAGGTATGACCCAAAGGGGCTAGACATGACTAAGACAAAAGATCCCAAGGGTTCGCACGATCCTGTGCTGTCTAGCAGTGAGCATAATGCGCGCATTAATAATGTTTTGAGTCACTTGTTTGGCATGCAAATGCTTTAGCTGAGGATGAGCGGAGTGAAAGAGGAGCAACTGCAGTAGCTAAACATTGACTATCCTTTGAACGAGCACTCTATAGCTCAATGCAGAGTTGGGCTAGCCTTTAAGGAGCCCTTTGATGATGATGATCCCACCAATGATGATTAGGCATGTGTTGACTCCAACTTGGAGTCTGATACAGACGAGGGAGAGGATTTTGAGATGGGGGAAACTACTTATACCCCACCAGATGATGAGGAATAGGCCCAGAGAGTTCTTTTTAATCCTTTTTACTTGTGTTTTATTTTCTTAGCACTAAGGATAAGTGTTATTGAATAAGTGTGGGGTGGGAGGAATGAATTTCCATGATCCATATAGGCTTTAATTCGTTAGATTTATTCATCGTGGTCCTAGATTTTTTTTGAGATATATGACTTGAGTCCTGCTAGCTTTTAGTATTTTTTTTAAGTTTATGATTGTTTTTATTTGGATTTCTCCGATTTTTATTTTTGGTACTTTTTCAGTGGATAGTCCCTTAGAACTGACTAGAGCGTCTAGATCTTTTTTTAGTCATAGTTATGACTATTCCCGATGATGGATGGATGACAATCATATTAAGGAAAAATTAGTCATTGGTAGGAGAGCAAGAACTTGAAACCTTATGAATGCTAAGTATTTCACTCAGGATATCATTAGGACTTCATATAATTCACTCAAAAATACATGAAAAGGTCGAAACACTTAGGCTTTTGAAACTTGATTCCTATGCTTGAAAAATTGGGCTTAATAATGTGAGACATTCAATATGAATATGTGTATTTATGTATTATCTATTCCCATTATTGAACCATTTGTGCCATTGTGTGTGTGAGATAATTTTGCATATACTCCATGCTTGTAATTTGATGTCTAGAACTTGCCCCGTGTGTTTTCTAAGCGAAATGAGAATATTGAATCTAGGAAGTGATATAGGTATTTCTTTGGAAGCCTATTTATATTTCGATTTTACCTACTTTGATGTCACTATCCTAGTTAGCCATTTTGTGCCTTAGCCTACTCTTTTGATAGCCATATTACTAGCTTAATCCGTTTTGTTCTATCGACCTTTATTTAATCCAAATGACCCCTAAGGCACTTTGATTGAAAGTTTTGCATAAAAGAAGCACAAAGTGAGGAAAAAGGAAAAAGCTAAAGTGTGGAAATTAAAATAAAAGAAAAGGGTGAAAAATGCAAAACAAGGAGGGTGACGTTAATGGGGAAAGAAAAAGAGAAAAAGTTTGAAAAATGCATGAATGAAAAAGAATGGAAAAAAAGAGAAAGTGAATGAACTTAATTCCAAAAATTCCCCACTAGTCACCTAAGTTGCAAATTGAAAACAAAAGGGAGGTATAGGGAAAAATAGAAAGATTGAAGAATGTGCTAAAAAGGGTCAAAGAGTTGTGGAGTATTAAAGTGCCTAGAGATATTAGTCACCATCTTGGCCAAATAGTTCCTACCCATCCCTTAGCCTACATTACAACCATCTTAAGTCCTAATTGATCCTAAATTCGATGTTCTTTATTAGTGGAGTATTTATACTAAGGGAAAACCTATGGGTCGAATTTTGCATGCTGTAGAGTTTTTTGGGAGAGTGAGTGATATTGTTTTATCTATGCCCAAGTAAAAAATATTATATATCATGTGAGTGAAAGGACATCTCTCCCTATAGTGAGGGGAACATAATGGTGAGATTTTGGTGTATCTTTGATTGCTAAATTACATATGTTCATGTTGACCCAAATATATATAATACCCCAAAATTTTTTAAGACTAGATCCGGGATTGGAAATATGATCAGCAGAAAAAGTTTGAAAAATTTCTCAAAATGACTCGTTATACGAGTCGTGGTGAGGAGTAACAGGTCGTTGAACTGAGTCGTGGTTTGTACTCGTGGGAAAGAGTAGCGGAGTTGGAAGTAGTAGCAACAGCTGGGTCCAACGACCCATCATCACAAGGTATGACCCGTTGTTTGGGTTCGTTGGGAGGATTATAGAAACTATGCATGAAGTCAGTGGTGACAACGAGAGGAAATGATGAGTCATGGTGACGAATAATGACTCATCCTGTCTAACAATCATTTGAAGGTTTGAGAACTGGGCAAAAAGGGGATGGTTGTAACGAGTGATACCACGAGTCATGGTATGATAGGACTACTCGTGGTATGAGACATGACATTTGGCAGTGAGATTTTTCCTGCAAAATCATTAGGGGTATTTTCATAAATCCTAAGCTCCTAAATCCTAAACTACGTCGTTTTAAGCCCTGAAAGGAGTGTTTTAAGAGGGTTTAGCCTATCTGAAGTCATTAGGCTTCCATGCATGCAAAGTTTTGAGTTTCTCTTGGAAGATTAATCTAGAATTATCTTGGGCTTTTGATGTCTCCCAAGCACATGCAAACACACATGGTCATTAAGTAATATAGGACTGGAAGCCCCGATTATCGTGCCCACAGAGTCTTGTCAGTTCAATCATTATAAGGTTATTACTTTATTTTTTCTATTCATAAAAATAGTTAAAATGGGGATTGGTTTGGGAAATTAACTACTAAAACTTTAAATACAAAAATAACTAAAACGGTTTTAGGATTGGTTTTACTTCGATGATGATGAAAATCTAGGGAGATGGCATTTGTTTGGTTTCAGGTTGAGTTTTCAAGTCGTGATTACACTAGAATGATTCTTCCTACGGTTGGTAGTTGCAATTTACTATTCCATTTCTTGCCGCTATCTCTAGCTTTCAATTATTTCATGAACCCTAACACCTATATCCCTATGGTCGCAGGAGAAGCACGAAACGACGGTTATGCCTACTTGTATTTCAACTAAATGGGTTGAAGAGCATATCCCTATCCTAAACAACAACTTCTATTTTCTCACCAATGGGTTTGAAGGTCTTTGAATTTCCATTTTGTATTTACCTTTACCCTTCCGATTCCCTTTCCCAAGTTCAATCAAAAGACAACAGGTTACTTATAAGGTGATCAATCTCATAGACAAGGAATTAAAACAAGTAAATACAAACAAAAACAATGAAGAATCGAATCTAGATTAAATCAGTCTATCAAATATTCAACCATCCACTATGGCCAAAACCCTAGAGTATGAGTTTGGCCAGTCATAGACCAGTAGAAAAATGAATACATATTCATCATCATACAAAGTAAAGAGTAAACAAGAGAAGAAACCTAGTGTAGACTTGGGTATTCCTTCCAAACGGCTTATAAGTCTCCAAATATGAACTACATAATGTTAAAATGAACAAAAGATAGAAAAATTTGTCAAAAGCCTCTTTAACAAACGCCCTAGAGGATATATTTATAGTTGAGCCTTGAAATGACACTTTTTCCCTCCAACACTTGGCTTTAAAATCAGCAATTTCAGCCCAGAACAGGTCTGGTGAGCCGCCCCCACCATCTTACCAGAGACTTAGTCAAATTTCCAGCAATTTCAGCTTTGAGATGGACAGGGTGCGCAGCCTCCATCATCTCACTAGGGACTTAGCCAATATTTCTACACTTTCAGCACATCTGGAGCGCCACTCTAACTATCTTTCCAAAGTGTTAGTCAAATTCTTGCACTTTTGGACCCTTCTGGCGCGAGGCCTCCTCCAACTTACTAGAATTTTAGTGATTTTCTCTAAGTCTAGGAAGCTCTGGGGCTCCACGCCCACCATATTTCCAAGATGTTGAAATGATCATCTTCCAAATTCAAGTAGCTAGCATGGGGCACCAACCACAACACCAGAATTTGATGAACATTTTCAAGGAGCTAAGGACCTAGCGCGGGCGCCCACCATAGTCCCCGAACCTTCTTCTCGGCTTCTCAATTCTTTAACCTTGGTTCATTTTGGGTCCTTTTTATTTGGTTTCCTGCTCAAAGCACCTCAAAATGTTTATTAGCATACTAAACACAAACATATGAATTCATGCATTTCATAAGGATTATGAACTCAAAACAAGGTAAATAACGGGCAAAAACAAGGCAAATGGGCATAAAAATATGCCCAACATCACCACCCCACACTTAAGTCATTGATAGTCCTCGAACAATCCTTTACTCCACACATAAAATCATTTTTTACCATAATAATTGGTACATCTAAAAATTCACACCCAACCAACTAACATAGAGAATAATTCAAGTAGTTCATCAATATACAACAATTCTCATCAAGCACATGTAAAGGCTTCACAATTAAGACCATACAACCTCTATAATTGACTCATCTTTCAAAACATAGGGCCAACATGATGAATTATAAAACATGCAATAAATAGTACACCGACTTAGACATCTTGTGCCCCTTGCTTTTAGTGATATTCCTCTCTCAGA
This sequence comes from Datura stramonium, assembly GCA_018107945.1. Taxonomy (NCBI): domain Eukaryota; kingdom Viridiplantae; phylum Streptophyta; class Magnoliopsida; order Solanales; family Solanaceae; genus Datura; species Datura stramonium. The sequence continues at coordinate 187,081 of JACEIK010002452.1, forward strand.
TTATCAATGCACACACATGGAACATAGAAAGCAAAGGCACTCTCACACTCACAAATGATGTAATGCACATATGTCACCTACCATAGGCTTGACCTTCATGTACATTTAGACTACTTGATTGTTTCAAGATATTCGGATCACAAGGTCTTTTCTTGGTTGTAATATCGGCTAAGGGACGGGTATGAATGATATTTCTTTTATAGTGGCTCCCTCCCTAAGAACTTTTAAGACATTTTTAACTTTTCAAGTCCACCACCTTTTTCTTTCTTATTCACCCTTAACTAACTCACCCTTTTTCTTTCTTTTCTTCTCATGCTCTTTTTTCACTACTTGACTGCTAGCCTTTTATGCTTATAGACTCAATAAGAAATTTGCAATTAAAACTATATCTTTCATTATCCTAGTAGCAAGTAGACAACACAATTCTGTGTGCACCCCTTCTTTCTATTTTTCTTCTCTTTCCATAATTTTTCTTTCTCCCTTAATATTATACTTCGGTGGAACATTACTTTTTAAGTCTCAAAGTTTCTAAGACTCCTTTAGATCAATAAGTCTAAGGTCTCACAAAGAAAAGGATTAAGCTACTTTCATGGCTAAGAAAGAATAAGGCTTAATGTCTCAAATGAGGTTAACTAGGGAGAATGTACAGGAAGGTAAAACAAACATGGTAAAGCTTGGATATTTCAAAGAAATGCCTTTATCATATCCTAACTCCTTAAAAATTAGTTATCCTACATACACAAAGACAAGTTCTAGATGCTACAATATGTGCACACAAGATAATTCAGCTCATCTCTCATGGCAATCAAGAGTCAAGTTGGCTTCCTACAGCTACACATCCACACAATCATATTGAATGATATTTTTCATTATTAAGCCCTTAGAATCATTTTGAGTTAAATTAAAGAGCTATGTATGTATCTTATAGATTCATCACTTATGCACTCAAGTTGCTCACTTTACTGACTCTAGCATAGCAACTAAGTAGAATGTCATAAGCACACAAGCAAATGATCTACGACTCAATTCTAAAAAAAAGATAAAAATGTGATGAAATTCTGCTAAGACGGTCATCATCTAATGTGCTATGAGTTTACAACACTTTCAATGCTTAAAATTAGAAAATAAGCATGGACTTAAGTGTGTTTATATGGATATGAGGCACTTTTACTTTATTTTTAGGGAAAATTGATGTTGGAGATGAATTGTTCAAAAGATGGAGAAAAATGTAGAAAAGTGGCTTAGTACATATCTTAGTACGAGCCGTACCATCCTGGTACGAGCTATATTGAGAGTTGTGGAAAGGTCCAGGACCAAAGTATGAGGTTGCATTCTTCTGGCTCAGCAAAGATGTATCCAACTCCCAACTCACGGAGCTTGTCTCGAATAGTGGGGAACTCCAGTGCTAGGCGACCCTCATTGATCCAATTTTCAGGAGCATACTTAGACTCCTTCTGCGTGTTGAACCAGGTAAGCCCATGAGGCTCTACCGCCTATACCCCAAAGCATTTAGCAGAGTTAGCCTTAGTTGTTGATGAGCTGGCTCCCTTTGTATCTTTCTGGAGCTTTATTAGACCTTTGCCTGCTACCTCAATTTCCATTCCCTTGCTTCCTTTCGGTGCCATGATACCTGTTAAGCAAAAATCAAGAAATACAAAAGATTAATCCATGAATAACAAGGCTAGCTAATTAAGTGTTTAAAGGTGCAAATTTGACCCCACACTTAATTCTCTAGTATAATGGTGAGACTTTGTCTAATGAAGTACTCAAGACTTTCCCCATCATCATCCAACCTCACAACACTAATTCATTCACCAACTCTAACTCCAACCAAGTTCACGAATTCTTCAACTCTCCTCTCATATTAAGCTTTTCAAGAATGCCTCAATTGGCCATCCCTCTTACTCTCCCTCCTTCACATCTTAATTCAAGTAATTCAAACATGGACGTAGCATTATTCAACTCATTCAACAACCCAACAAACAATTTACTACCATCCATAATGAACTAAAATGAATTTCAACAACTCAAGACTTATTTACATTCAAGAATTCAATACCCATGTACTATCTCTCTATAATGAATGCACCTACCCACCAAATTCATGAATTCAATTTATTTTCCTTATTCATCCCCATAACTTCAAATCATGATATTCAACCAAAAATAAGTTAACCCAATCAAGGATACACATTATCATGAAAGAAATTTAGACATTGAAGTTCATGAAACCCATAATATCAAATTTAAGCTTTTCACCAACAATGGTGATTTGGGTCATTAATTTTGGGAAAGAAGGGTGTGGGAGCATACTTTCATCTTTACTTAAACAAGAGAGAAGAAATACTTACTTGATTTGAGAAGAGGATCTTCACAAAAGCTTGGAGAAGGCAATAATGGAACGGAGAGGGGGAGAGGAGTTACGGGTTAAGAGAAGGAAGAGAGAGAATATTTTGCTTTCTATTTTTCAACCTTTTGAAGGAAAATAATGAGTGGAAATTTAAATAAAGGTGTGGGGCCTGGGCTTTTTTTGGTAATTGTAAGGTCTTTAAGACAACATTGACCCAATTTGACCAAAAATATTTTGCCCAAAGACCTCTAGTGCGTCGCCCCCTTTGTCTCACCACAGGCTTAGAATTTTTTTTCTTCAGGAATGGGGAGTTGGTGCGGCACGCCACCCATAGCACCACCTGTCAGAATTTTTCTTCTAGAATTTAAAATTTGGCACCCCACGCTAGGTATCTCACCCCACAACTACCCGTTGAATGTAGGCATTGGAGAAGGCTGGGTTAAACAAGTGTCACACAATAGGACTTCCAACGACTCGTTGTGGGTTGCAATGGGTCATTGTTGCCGGTCGTGGTTAGGGTGCATGAATTTACAGTGTAAGGGACGGTTCGAGGTCACGACTCATTGGAAGGAACCACGAGTCGTGGTGAGGCTCGTGGTAAGTGGATTCAGCTTCGGTGGTGAGCAAATACGTGGATTTTCGAGTGAGTTAGTTTTGGAATGGAAGGGTAACTCAGCTATACCAGCCAGTCGGTTTATTTCATATCTAAAGGCCAGGAAGATGATCTCTAAGGGTTGCATGTACCACCTAGTTAGGTTTAAGGATGTGGAGTCCGAGACCCCTACTATTCAGTCAGTTCTGGTGGTGTGTGAATATCTGGAGGTGTTTCCCGATAATTTGCCAGGTGTACCTCCGGAGAGCGAAATTGATTTCGACATTGATCTATTACCTGATACACAATCTGTTCGGCTGTATGGATGACTACATGCAAGTGCATGTGGTCGAACAAGTAGTAAGTGGCTCAAGTAAGCCAAGTATCAATCCCACAGGGACTGGACTACAGGGCAAAATCACCTCAAGTGTCAAT
>JACEIK010002453.1:0-37636 GCA_018107945.1 Datura stramonium
TTTCACATTTCTGTTTATATGAGTAGATCAATGAATACATAACACCGTGAAACTTTCCTAGATCAGACTCAGAACTTGCAAGAAAAATCCAGAAGAAAATTTGAAAAGTTGCCTTAGAATGACTGAGACAACGAGTCGTGGTCAGCCCAACAACTCGTTGTGTCAGTCGTGGTCAATAGTGTTGGTCTCTCAGGAACCCACGAGACAAGGAACGATGCGTTGTGAGAAATAACGAGTCGTCCTATCAATCATTGGTCCCTAGCTCAGAAGTTCCCCTTCCAGGACCCCACGACTCAACCAATAAGTCATTGTCAGAAACAACGACTCGTGGTGTGAGTCGTTAAGTGAGAACCCCATGAACTCCCTTTAGTGATGAGGAGTGGAAATGACCAGTTGCATCCCACAACAAATCCTTGTGATCACCCGTATGGTCAAGCTCAAAAATCCAAGACTTGTTCCAATGAAGGTAAGGACTAGACATAATGACCCATTGGGTCCACCAATGAGTCATTGCGTCACCCGTTGTCAAGCGTTCCAAGTTTCCTCGTCTAGTGACCATGGGAGGAACCACGACCTGTTGGTTCATCCAACAAGTCGTGGTATCCCCCGTTGCTAGATCATGTGAACCAAGGACCTGGATAGTAGGATCAATGACTGGTCCCAACGAGTCGTGGTCTAAACCAACGACTCATTGAGTGACCGGTTGATTCCCTGTCGGTCAGTTTTTTAGATTTTATTCTAGGGATATTTTTATAATTTCACCTAATTAGTCCCTAAAATACGTAGTTTGAAGTATAATTTCAGAGAATTTAGAGGGATTAAACAATTTTTCCCCTTATTCCCCACGTAGACTCTCAGAATATCGATCATAGAATCAAGAGCTTTCATCTCAAGAAAGAACTAGGGAGCCTTGTTAGTTTCAGAAGGTCAAGCTTTCTTCTCCAGGGATTTCTTATCCAACTATGTGAGAATTCAACAAGAAAATAGTTCTTTCGTTGAGTCCCCAAAATCTTCTTTAATTTCTCTATCAATTATAGCCTTGTGGATTCAAAATGTAGAAAATTGTCAGATCAATTTCTCTAGAATTTCAAGTGGAATATTTCTCATGATTTTAACTGCTTTATTGTTCCCTATTTCTAGAAATTTGTTAAAATTGTATCTAGTGGAATGTTTTAGCCCTAGTTCTCAGTTCGGTAAGATTTAGAATCTTCCGTGTTGAACTAGTTTCCATGTAGCTTGATTCCATCAGTTTTGAAATCCCCAAATTGTTAGTGTATGTCAAAATTTCAGTGAGATACATATTAGTCCAGTCTCAGTTAGATTATTACACTCAGTGTTATCAAAAAATGTCAGCTGATCAGTTTGACTGCAGTCATTTCTTGAGGTGTCAGTGGTGCCTCCCAGTTATCAGTATTAGACTCAGTTATCAGATTTTAGTGGTTTGTTAGATGGTTATGACACTTCTGGATAAGCAGCTCTGACCAGTCTTAGAACCCAGCTTCAGATTTATGTCTGTTCTAGATGGTTACAATGCTTTCAGATAAGCAGCTCTGGCAAGTGTTAGAACACCAGTTACAAAATCCGATTCAATAAGACTCTTAGCGTACTTCTAGATAGGTATTCCTGAATAAGTCTTGGGCCCCAATTTTGAGTTATTAGCTTAGTAGTCAGTCTAGGACTATATTGTGGGAGTACGACTTAGCACCGAGCGGACAGGGGTTCCAGCGCACCTAGGTTCCCAGAACTACATTGCCATCGCAGGTTATTTTTATTGGCCTTATGGCCCCAAACTTGTTATTACCCAGTTCATGCCTTTATACCCTAGCAAGGTATATCGGGTCCTACTGATGGGGTGTATACATCGGACTCCATGTCTAGCTCATGTGGTTATATGTCGGTTATAGACTCTTCCACTAGTCAGTTCAGTCTCAGATTTGCTCAGTTTAGCACAGCTACAGTTTACTCAGTTTAGTACAGTTAGTTCAGATTCAGATCCCAGATTTAAGGCATGTATTTTACTATCAGATAGGGTCATTTTGACCATCTTAGTGTACTTCAGTTTATTCAACATCAACATTTTAGTTGGCCACTACATGTCATTATAGTTTAGTTATTTTATTCTCCATGTTATGTTTTCTCCTACTTACTCAGTACATTCAAAGTATTGATGTATACCTTCTATGTTGTATCGTTTTATGATACAGCTGCTGGTTCTTAGTCTCAGCACCATTAGCAGATCTTCTCCAGGAGTTATCAGCTGCGCTAGTGGTGAGTCCTCATCTTTTGAAGACGATGTTTTTTTCCTTCAGTTATTTTTCTTTCAGTAGACTTTAGAGTTAGCTGGGGGCTTGTCCCAGCAACTCATTAGATAGATAACTTTCAGACATAGACACAGATTCAGATTTTCAGTTTTGCTTTTAGTTGTATAAATCTTTATGATTCAGTTCTTCTTCATAAATGGGTTTATTACTTTTAAAGCTTCCGCTACGATATTACTCAGATTACCAGTATTATGATAGACCATGGATTTTCTTGGGGTTACTTGTGACTCTAAGTACTGTATCTCCTCCAGGATATAGACTCGGGGTGTGACAAACTTGATATCAGACCACTGGGTTTAGAGTATCCTAGGATGCCTGAAAGCCGCCTCTAGTAGAGTCCTTTTCACGGATGTAAAGCGCACCACACTTTTGCTCATACTCTTTATAGTGCGTTGAATTTCAATTCCCGAAACATTATCCTAACTCATGCTTTGTTTCATTTCAGTGAAATCATGCCTCCACAACATGGTAATGGAAGAAGGGCCGGCAACACTCACTGACCTGGCCCACTAGCCCCAGCAATCCCTTAGGACGACCTAGTGTCCTCCGCAAAGTTCAGAGCGGCAATCCAGCTGCTCGCACAGACAGTCACAAACCAGGTGAACCAGCAGGTGGTATCGGTCAATACTAATAGGTCCACAGCAGCTGCCTGAGTTCAGAACTTTACCCGGATGAACCCTCTAGTTTTCTATGGATCTAAGGTGGGAGAGGACCCACAGGATTTCATGAATGAGATTAGGAGGATCACCCAAATTATGGGTGTTAGCTCCTCTGAGAGGGCCGACTTCCCTTCCTACCAGCTGAAAGGGTAGCACAGATTTGGTACGATCAGTGGAGGGAGGGGAGACCAGCGGGAGCAGAACTAGTGGAGTAGGAGGAGTTCACAATAGCCTTCCTAGATAGATTCTTCCCTCGGGAGCTCAGGGAGGCTAAGGTGGCAGAATTTATGAATCTGAAACAGGATAATTGGACGGTGGAAGAGTATGCACTGGAATTCACTCGATTGTCTAAATATGCACCGAAGATGGTAGCCGAGCCAAGGGCTTGCATGCTGAAGTTTGTAAATAGAGTATCAAACTTGGTCTTCAAGGAGTGCAGGACTGCAATGCTTATTAAAGATATTGATCTCTCCAGCCTCATTGTTCATGCCCTACAGATTGAGGCAGAAAAACTAAAAAAATTAGAGTAGTAGAATAAGCGGGCAAGGACTAACCAATCAGAGTATGGGCATAAGAGATCTGGCAATAGTAGCCCCCCACAACAGCAATAGCAGCAAAAACAAAGGGCTCCTACACCCACTTCAGCCAGCGCCCCTACCTTTCGATCCCGCAAGGATCGGAGGGGTGGAGCATCTGGCTCACAGTCCAAGAGTCACAGCGCCAGCAACCGCTACCCAACTTGCCTTATGTGTGGCAAGAACCACCTAGGGGAATGCTTTCAGGGCCGAGAGGGTTTCTTTGGGTTAGGACAACTTGGTCATTGGCTCAGAGAATGCCCATCAACAGGACAGGGGAGATCACAATCCACCACTTCAGCAGCTCCAACAAGCCGACCAGTTTAGCAGGCCATCACTTCAGGTACGGATGGCGCCTAGTGCCAAAATCAGTTTTATGCTTTGTCCTCTCGTTAGGATCAGAAGAGCTCACCTAACGTGGTCACGGGTATGTTACGCCTTTTCCATCTTGATGTGTATGCCCTACCAGATCCAGGAGCCACACTATCGTTCGTGACTCCCTATGTAGCTGTCCAGTTTGATATCAGTCTAGAAGTCCTCTTAGAACCATTCTCAGTCTCCACCCCAGTTGGTGAGTCAGTTAGAGCCAGTCGGGTGTATAGAAGCTGTCTAGTCTCAATCTTGAATAAGGTTTTCCAGCTGATGTTGTAGAGTTAGATATGGTTAACTTTGATCTCATTCTTGGAATGGATTGGTTACACTACGGTTATGCCTCGGTCAACTGCAGAACTAGGGTCATCAGATTTCTATTCCACAATGAGCCAGTTTTAGAGTGGACGGGCAGTAGTTCAGCGCCTAGGGGTCGGTTTATTTCCTACGTTAAGGCCAGGAAGCTTATTTCTAAAGGGTGTATTTATCATCTAGTTCGGGTCAAAGATTCCAGCTCCGAGACCCTGACTATTCAGTCAGTTCTAGTTGTTAGCGAGTTTCCTGATGTGTTTCCTAAAGATATTCCCGGAGTCCCTCTTGAGCGGGAAATAGACTTCGGCATAGACCTTCTCCTAGACACTCATCCCATCTCCTCCCTCCTTACAGAATGGCTCCAACTGAGCTTAAAGAGTTGAAGAAGCAGCTAAAAGACCTCTTTGATAAAGGTTTTATCAGGCCCAACATCTCTCAATGGGGTGTTCCAGTATTATTCGTGTGGAAGAAAGACGGTACCCTCAGAATATGTATCGACTACCGTCGGTTGAATAAGGTCACAGTTAAGAACAGGTATCCCCTACCCAGGATTGATGACTTGTTCGATCAGCTTCAGGGATCCAGTTATTTCTCCAAGGTAGATCTCTGGTCGGGGTACCATCAGCTAAGGGTCAGGGAATGTGACATACCAAAAATAGCTTTCAGAACATGGTATGGTCACTACGAATTCGTGGTTACTTCCTTCGAACTGACTTATTCCCCCGCAACTTTCATAGACCTGATGAATAGGGTTTTCAATCCATATCTAGACATGTTCGTCTTTGTATTTATTGATGACATTCTGGTATACTCCAGAAGTGAGGAAGAACATGCTAACCATTTGAGGATAGTTCTACAAACACTCAGATATCTCTAGTTGTTTGCTAAGTTCAGCAAATGTGAATTATTGTTGAAGTCTGTGACTTTCCTTGGTCACGTGGTCTCAAGTGAGGGTATTCAGGTAGATCCTCAAAAGATAGCAGCGGTGAAAGACTGGCGAAGACCTACTTCCCCAACCAAAATCAAAAGTTTCTTAGGTCTAGCCAGTTACTACCGATGTTTTATGGAAGGTTTCTCCTCTATTTCATCTCCTCTGACTAGGTTGACTCATAAAAAGGTGAAATTTTAGTGGTCAGATGCGTGTGAGAAAAGTTTCCAAGAGTTGAAGACTCGACTCACTACCGCTCCAATGTTAACCTTGCCAAAAGGAACAACTGGGTTCGTAGTGTATTATAACACTTCTAGAGTTGGACTCGGTTGCGTTCTGATGGAGCGAGGTAAGGTGATATCTTACACCTCCAGACAACTCAAGGTTCATGAAAAGAACTATCTGACCCATGACCTTGAGTTGGCAGCAGTGGTGTTTGCATTGAAAATATGGAGGAACTACCTTTACGGGGCTCACATGGATGTCTTTACCAATCACAAGAGCCTTCAGTATGTGTTCAGCCAGAAAGATCAAAATCTTCGTCAAAGAAGGTGGTTGGAGCTACTTAAGGACTATGACATGAGTGTGCTGTACCACCCGGACAAAGCCAATGTGGTGGATGATGCCCTAAGCAAGTTGTCTAGGGGGAGCATGGCTCATATAGATGAGGGTAAAAAGAAACTGGTGAAGGATATTCATAGGTTAGCGTAGTTGGGAGTGTAGTTGGTTGATACAGTTAAGGGAGGAGTAGTGGTGCAGAGTGGATCAGATTCCTCATTGGTAGTTGAAGTTAAGTCAAGGCAGGATGAAGATCCCATACTGCTTAAGCTGAAGGAGGCAGTTCTCAGAAAAGAAGTGCAGGCTTTCTCCCAAGGGGGGGATGGTGTACTCCGTTGCCAGGGTAGGCTGTGTGTACTAGATGTAGGTGATTTGAGACAACAGATACTAGCTGAAGCACACAGTTTGAGATATTCTATCCACCCAGGTGCTACTAAGGTGTACCGTGATTTATGGGATATTTACTGGTGGAACGACATGAAAAGGGACATTGCAGAATTTGTAGCTAAGTGCCCGAACTGCCAGTAGGTCAAGGTGGAACATCAGAGACCGGGAGGTATGACTTAGGATATTAGCATACCCACGTGGAAGTGGGAAAGAAGTGAATATGGATTTTATTATAGGTCTACCTCGTACTCATCGGCAGCATGACTCAATATGGGTGATAGTAGACTAGATGACCAAGTCAACACATTTCCTCCCAGCTAAAACTATAGACTCAGCTGAGGATTATACTAGGCTTTATATCCAGGAGTTGGTCAGACTGCATAGGGTGCCCTTGTCCATTATTTCAGATAGAGGTATCCAGTTCAGCTTGCATTTCTGGAAGTCATTTTAGAAGGGACTCGCTACCCAGGTAAAGCTCAGCACAACTTTTCACCCGCAGACAAATGGACAAACTGAGCAGACTATAAAGACCTTGTAAGATATGTTGAGAGCATGTGTGATCAATTTCAAGGCAGTTGGAATGATCACCTACCTCTCATCCAGTTTGCGTACAACAACAGCTACCACTCCAGTATCCAAATGGACCCATTCGAAGCATTGTATGGTAGGAGGTGTAGATCTCCTATCAGGTGAAGCTACCTTGATAAGGCCAGACTCAGTTCATGAGGCTATGCAAAAGGTGCAACTTATCAGGGAGAAGTTGAAAACAACACAAAGCCGTTAGAAATCCTATGCTGATGTGAGGAGAAGAGAGTTAGAGTTTGTAGTGGATGATTGGGTTTATATGAAAATTTCACCCATGGAAGGGTTGATAAGGTTTGGGAAGAAATAAAAACTCAGTTCGAGGTATGTGGGACCCTATAGAGTTCTGAGGTGAATTGAAAATATGGCATATGAGTTAGAACTACCTCTAAAGTTAGCATCTGTGCACCCAGTCTTCCATGTGTCAATATTGAAGAAGTGCGTCAGTGATCCAACCTTAGTTGTGCCACTAGACAATGTGGGAATAAAAGATAGTCTCTATTAGGAGTTCCCAGTTCAGATGCTTGAACTCAGGTTCGTAAGTTAAGAAATAAGGAAGTCGCTTCGGTGAAAGTTTTGTGGAGGAACCAGCTAGTTGATGGAGCCACATGGGAAGAAGTAGACATGATGGCCAGATATCCTCACTTATTCCCTTCCAGTTTATTTCTAGTATCAGGTACTAAATCCCTTCTTAGTACTCTGTTCAGTTCCATACTCATCAGCTCTATTCATATTTTCAATGTGCATTCTAGTTGCATCAGCTCTGTTCGCATTGTTAAGTAAGTTCAGAATCGGCTACTCCTTCAGAAACCAATTCATATTCTCAATCTAGGAATTGTAGCTCTTTTCCTAGTTTTCCAGCAGTTTTAGTCTTCATTCGAGGATGAATGATCCCAAGGGGGAGATATTGTAACACCCCGAAACTTTCCTAGACCAGGCTCAGATCTTGCAAGAAAAATCCAGAAGAAAACCATAAAAGTTGCCTCAGAACGATTGAGACAAAGAGACATGGTTAGCTCTAACAACTCATTGTGTCAGTCGTGGTCAGCATTGTTTGGTCTCTCGGGAACCCACGAGATAAGGAACGACCCGTTGTGAGAAACAATGAGTCGTCCTATCAATCGTTGGTCCCCAGCTCAGAAGTTCCCCTTCCAGGACCCCACGACTCAACAAATGAGTCATTGTCAGAAACAATGATCGTGGTGTGAGTCTTGAAGTAAGAACCCAAGGAACCCCCTGTAGTGATAACGAGTGGAAAAAATTACCCTTTGCGTCCCATAACAAGTCGTTGTGACCACCCGTGGGGTCAAGCTCAAAAATCCAAGACTTGTTCCATTGAAGGTAATGATTGGACACTACGACCCGTTGGGTCCACCAATGAGTTGTTGTGTCACCCGTCGTCAAGCCTTCAAAGTTTCCTCGTCCAGTGACCACGGGAGGAACAATAATCCAATGGTTTATCAAACGAGTTTTGGTATCCCCCATTGCCAGATCTAGTGAACCAAGGACCCCAACAGTAGGACCAACGACTTGTCCCAACGTGGTCTCAAGCAACGACTCGTTCAGTGACCCTTTGGTTCCATGCTAGTCAGTTTTACAGATTTTATTCTAGGGATATTTTTGTAATTTACTTCATTTTAAGTATAATATCAGAGAATTTAGAGGGATTAAACGATTTTCTCCTCATTCCCCACCTAGACTCTCAAAATATCGATCGTAGAATCAGACCTTTCCTCTCAAGCAAGAGCTAGTGCTCCTTGTCAGTTGCAGAAGTTCAAGCTTTCTTCTCCAAGGATTTCTCATCCAGATATGTGGGAATATATGTGCGAATTTAACAAGGGAATAATTCTTCCCTTGTCTTTAAAATCTTCTATTTTCTCTATCAGTTATAGCCCTGTGATTTGAAAATGTATAAAATTGTCAAACCAATTTCTAAGATTTCAAGTGAAAGATTTCTCATGATTTTTACCGCTTTATTGTTCCCTATTTATAGAAATTTGTGAAAATTGTATCTAGTGGAATGGTTTAGCCCTAGTTCTCAGTTTAGTAAGATTTAGAATCTTGCGTGTTAGACTAGTTTCCCTGTAGCTTGATTCTATCACTTTTGAGATCCCCATATTGTTAGTGTATGTGAAAATTTCAGTCGATACATATTAGTCTAGTCTCGGGCCAGATTATTACACTCAATGTTGTCGTAAATGTCACCGATCGCTTGACTACAACCATTTCTTGAGGTGTTAGTGGTGCCTCCAGATTATCGCATTAGACTCAGTTATGCTATTTTTAGTGGTTCGTTAAATGATTATGACACTTCTAGATAAGCATTTTTTACCAGTCTTAAAACCCAACTTCGTGATTTCAATTTGTTCTTTAGATGGTTATGACGCTTCCAGATAAGCAACTCGACTAATCTTAGAACACCTCAAGCATGCATCCGGTCTAATACGATTTCTTAGGGTACTTCCAAATAGGTATTCCCTGACTCAAATCTTGGGCCCCAGTTTCGAGCTATCAACTTAGTAGTCAGTCTAGGACTATCTAGTGGGAGTAGGGACTAGCACCAAAGGGACCTAGGTTCCAAGACACCTAGGTTCCCGTAACTATGCTGCCACCATAGGTTATTTTTATTGGCCTTATGGCCACGAGTTTGTGATCACCCAGTTCAGCGCCTTTATATCTTGGCAAGGTATATTAACCTACCGGTGGGGTGTATACATTGGACTCAACGCCTAGCTCACGTGGTTATAAGGCTCTTTATAGTCTCTCCCACTAGTCATCATTTCCATTCTCAAATTTGCTCAACTCAAACATAATTGCAGTTTACCTGCTCAAGATGCTTAGTTTAGATTTAGTATCCCAGATTTAGGGCTGTCTTTGATGATTAGACAAGGTCATTTTGACCATCTCAGTATATTTTAGTTTATTCGCCCGCATTTTAGTTGGTCACCGTATGTCATTATAGTTCATTTATTGTATTCTTCATGTTATGTTTTCTTTCTCCTATTTACTCAGTACATTCAAAGTACTAACGCATACCTGCTATGCTGTATCGTTTTATGACACAGCTGCAGGTTCCCAGCCTCAGCACCGTTAGCGTATCTTCTTGGAGTTATCACAGCGTTGGTGAGTCCTCATCCTTCGAGTACGATGTTTATTTTTCCTTTAGTTATTTTTCTGTTTTAGAATTTAGAGTTAGCTGGGCTTGTCCCAACAACTCATCAAATAGATGTATTTTCACAAAACAGACAAAAATTCAAATTTTCGCCTTTGCTTTCAGCTGTATAAAGCTACATTGATCCATTTTTCTCATGAATGGGTTTTTAATACTTTTAAATCTTCCGGCCATGTGGATATTACTCAGATTACCAGTTTATGATAGACCAAGGTTTAACTTGGGGTTACTTGTAACTCTAAGTACCGTGTCTCATCCGGGGTATAGACCGGCATGCATGAATATACTCCACCGGGACCACCTGGGCAAAGATAGACATGTTGATGGTGCTGAAGACCATCTAATAGTTTTTACCTCATTCATATCATTACTTGGCTAATATATCAAAATTAAATATTTATTCTTTTTCTAACTTTGTTTCGTTTTTTGAATGTGTAGGGAAAATGCGGGAGATCAAATTTGAATGATGGCCACAAGTCAACTGATCTATTGAAGTGAATGATAAAGAGTTTTTGAACTAAATATTTTGATATTTGAATATATTTTGTTTTGGCAAATTTATTTCTAGTACAAATCTTTAAAATATTTCTTTGTAACTATGTGTAGTAAAAGACATGTTTTCCAAAGTTTGTTGGAAATATATACATTTGAATTATTTATTAGCTAATTTGGTACATGAAATCATTTATATATATATATATATATATTTATTTATTTATTTATGTTTGATTATAATTCAATTAGTGAATATAAACAAAATTATTATTTTCAATTAGAAATTGTGGCTATAAAAAATCTAGACCACGTTGCCACACTTCAAAAGTATAGCTATAGGGACATTAATTGGGTGGCTCATTTATTATAAATTGTGGTGTGTACATAAGTATATGTTATATTTTATATGTTGTTGTAGGATAGGTATAAAAGGCTACACTTTTAAAGAATGGTCAATAAGAAAAGAAATACCACGTCTCCAAAGCATGGCTTTATCAAATATAAGTGTAGCTAATCAGATGCTATAAAGCGTGGCCTTTGTACCTCATCGTCCATGCTTTCCAAGCGTAGCTTCTATGGAAACACTTGAAAAGCATGGTCTAAAGTCAAAGGTTATGCTCTTTAGGCCACTCCCTGAAAAGTGTTGTTTTTAAAGTCAAAAAGTGTAGCCTTAGATCAAAGGCCAATACTTTGCTAGTGTAGACCACACTCAGACAAGGGTGGATAAAATCCTAGCTTTGGAAAAGGAGAATCCCTAGCTTTCTTGAAGAACTGAGAGCTTGAATCCTTAAAATTCTAATTGCAATGCTGAGGAATGAGTGTTTAGGTTTTAGGAATACTTAAACAACCCCTTTAGTAATCCCAAAGCATTTGGGTTTGGGTGTTAGAATTATAGGAATTTAAGAAATTGCTCTAAAAACGCAAAAATCAGAACTCAGCACGGACCATCACCACTCAATGGTCCATCATTCTCGGCATCACCCTTAAGCAAAAAGTGGTCATTTTGAGGCACTAGTGATGATTAAAGTGATGGGTCGTCACTCATTCGACGCATTCTTTCATTCTCGCATCACCCTTAACAAGAATAGTATCAATTTTGGGATCATGGATACTAAAGTGTGATGGGATGTTACTTACCTAATGATCCATCACTTTTGCATCAACCTTAACCAAAAAAGGGGTCATAAAATTCTAGCATGTTCAAGATAACAGATCGTTACCTACTTGGCGGGCCGTCGCCAGGTCATCAAAGGCCACGCCTAAGAACTTACTTTGCTAAAGAAAATCGCCTTGAAGTCTCGGAGTGTTTACTAACGATAGTTGGTTGCAAGCTGCCCAACAATTATCAATGTTCCAATTAATAGTTCTCTTGGGTTTCGAGATTCTTTTCATATTCAAATCTAGTCTACCTAAGGTACATCAGAGCCAAAACCTATTTTTTAGGTGCACTAACCTAAGTTGACTCAATACCTGAGGTGTATTAAGTCCATTAATAAACCACCTTATGTCGAAATGTTCTACGATGTAAAAACATGATTTGTTGCATACATTATAGTTTATATATTTTGGATATAGCTGCACATTGTTTATTTATTTTCCCTCTATATAATCGTAATCACAATTTTAGTGAATTTTAGTTGTACAATGCACACATCGAGGTTCATGCAGTAGGTCGCCTTTGGATAACGCTCAAATCATACTCCTGTAAAAAGTATTACCCGGACGTTATCAATAAAGAACCCAACTTGATTGGGTCGATCCTACAGGGAATATGGTAAAAATGTAGAATAACACTAGCATTTACGTTTTTTTTAGTGCAATTACTTCAATGGGGGTTCAATGAAATAATTGAGTAAGACTATTCATTGAAGTTGTTGTAAAATTTATGCAATTAACTAGAGAGGTGTTTCCCATGGATCCATAATTGCTTCTGGGTTTTTTTGCATCAGTGGTCTTATTCCAATACTTAGCTTGTAGAACTCGATAATATAATTTCATCCAAATGACTCCATTTGCCTCTATTGATGACTATATTCAATTATTGGATTAGGTCTCTTGAGTGATTTCACTTTAATCGTTATCAATTTATTCAAAATTAACAATCCTGCGACCGCAACTCAAGTTATACAACGAACCATAAAGTTCAAGGCTTTATTGTTCTTCTCTTTTCCTAATCTCTACCTCTCTAGTTTCAAACAAGTAGAGATCTGGGTAAGTCCTAATGTTGTGGTCTGTTAAGAAACACTTAAGATGAAGAGAAGATAATACAAGCATTTATATTGGTTTAGAATCACGTTATGTAAACCCTAGTTGGTTAATTCACCATGGTTCTCTCAACCATGGTTTTGGAGGTTTTAGCTTCTCATAGTTGTAAGAAGAATTAGAATTCATAGACAAAAGCATAATTAAAAACTTACAATTCTAATTGAAATAAAACTTACTTGATTAATTGCACAATTCAACAATGATCAATCCCAAGGTTAGTGAATGACCAAGAATATTGGAAACTCAAGAAGAATCTCCAAAGAATATTTTTTTTCTCAAAAGTGTAAAAAAGTGCTACCAAATAATGTTTTTTCACACAAATAACCTACAAAAGTATTTATAAAATTAATTAAAAACCTTTTCTAAATTAACAGGGAAACTATAATAAATGCCGCCGTATCCTACGACTCATACTATAAATCTATGAGTCCTGATTTCCACTCATACAATGCTCAGTAGCCCTGATTTTGGTTAAGTGTCAGAGTTGGTATGACTGCATTTCTCCTACAAGTCATACACCCTATCGTGGTCTCGAACTTGTGATTTATGGCATCCATTGAATATTTCCCCACGAGTGTCCCGGTGTGACTTGGTACATTGCTCTTATGACTCATGGTTTCTCATACCATAGAATCTACCTTTAGACATTCTTTCTGAAGTTCACTATGGCTCCTTGGTACGGGTCATAGATAGTCATCATGAATCATGGTTTCTACCCGCATCGTGAGACTAGTCAAAGTGCATCCTATGTATTTTTCGATGACTACTCGCATGCCTCATACCAAGAGTCGTCTAGCTTGATCTTGTACTGGTGTCTTCTCTAGAATTTATCATGAATCAAAGCATGGCTCGTACCATCATGGTGAGGCTTGTATTTATCCCATTATTCACTTTTCCCTTCTTTTGTAGATTTCAATTCCAATACCTAATTTCCTTGAAAAACAAAGCAGTGCATCATATTCAGATTACCACACCCAAGATCATGCCTATTTTCTCGCTTTTGAGCATTGAAAGTATTGTAAACCCACAACACATCAACACCTCAACTTAAGAATTTTGCATATCCTCAAGGCAAACAAAACAAAACTATAAAACGATGCCTAACTAGAAAGTAAATAGAAGACCTACAACCAACATAACATGATTTTCACATACAACCATTATCAGATGTTGATTCCTTTACATTCAAAACCAAGCGCCTATACTTATGTGCAACTACAACTCACGACACATAGGGATCTATATATGGCATCCAACTATTAGTAGAGAATTAAGTTATCACCGATGCTATTTACATAGACAATCTGTAGTATGGAATACAAATCATATACCCTCACAACAAATAAAGTCCTCAACACTCAAAGATATATAAAAATGACTCCTAGGACTAGTCAAGTAGACTCTCTTCGTCTCACAATAAAGTTTCAAATACTACATAGTAGACACCATAGGCTTGCCCTTATTTTCTATACTTCGATTTTTTCAAACAGCCGTGCTAGGATCACTATAGGACTTTCATCAGTTTCTAAGATAGGCTTTGGGATGGGTAGATATGGAAATATGGACAGCCCTCCTTGGCACTACACACTTCTTACCTTTTACCCCCTTTTCCCTTTTTCACTTTCTCCTCCTTTTTTTCTCCATTCAATTGTCATTTGTGGGTGTGGTGTGCATTGATGTGCTGTGAGTTTACAAAGACTTTCATACTTTAAAATTGAGAAAATAACAT
Source organism: Datura stramonium (assembly GCA_018107945.1). NCBI lineage: Eukaryota > Viridiplantae > Streptophyta > Magnoliopsida > Solanales > Solanaceae > Datura > Datura stramonium. The sequence goes on from JACEIK010002453.1 coordinate 14,353, forward strand.
GGACTTAGGTATGTTTATACGAATATGAGGTGTTTTCACCTTTGTTTTCGTGGAAAATAGGTGTTGGAACAAAAAATGTAAAAGATGCATAAAAGTGTAGAAATCAGCCAAGTACCAACTTCAGCATGACCATACTCTGTTTGTAATGAGCCGTACTAAGACTCGTGGAATACTCAAAGAAAAAAGAAAGGGTGCAAATCTTCATTTGCTAAGAGTTGATATGAAGAGCAAGGTCATCCTGCATCTAAACGCAAAAATTCTTCGAGAAAATTTGCACAAGAAGTCTCCTTCGCACAAGTGGAACCCACGGATCGTAGTGCATCTACCTAAGACCCGTGATCGTGAGTCAAGCAAAGAGCCACATGATTCTTAAGGTAGAGACTAAGTAACTCAGATGCAACAACCACTACATCATAGGGAAGGCAAAATAAAAAGCACTGATATATTCAGAGAAAATCCTGTAGATAACAATAGAATGTCATGATTGATTTAATAACTTCAGGACCATGCAAAATGGGGATGCGCCTGAAGTTGCCAACACCTGAAGGTCAGACCCTGCATGCTGGGCTAACGCAGAGAGAGGCAAATCATGGCAATCCACTATGGTCAGCGACTGTCAGACGAGCTCAGGCGCAGATGGTGGTACCTTGCCAGCTTAGGGAAAAAGTTTATGATGTCCGTATGAATACCTTTTTATTTCTTTGTAATAGGGGAGAAAATTGGATAGTAGACGTGCATTATGATTTGCAAGGTTTGAAGTAAATTGCTCAAATTTATTTACTAGGTTTATAGGAAATTTTGACTAACACTTGGTTCTTCAATTATTCTAGATTTTGTTCATCAATATTCAAAGCCGGTTTTCTTCTAACTGCCTGTTAAAAGTGTCAAAGCGCTGCGGCTTGTTCATGAATACATTTGGCAATTTTACAATCAGATATAAACCTCAATCATAAAATAAAACCACATTATCAATCAAAATAGGGTTACACAAAGTGATTCAAAACCAATGCTAAACACTCTGTATTGTATTCGCTTCATCTTTAAACATTTCTTAACGGTGTGTGCACGTTCAGAGTTTCCCGAATTCCCTTACTTGCTTGAACCTAGAGAAGTAGAGATTAGTGAAAGAGAATTACAACAATGCCTTGATTTTTATGATCATTGTATGACTTGAGTTACGGTTGCAAGATAGTTAATTTTGGAACATATCGATAATTGTTAGTTTGAAATCGCTCATGAGACCTGACCCGGTGATTGAGTGTAGTTATCCAATAGGGATGAACTAGTTGTTTGGATGAACCCTAGCACAGTTCTACAAGCAAGCATTGGGATTGATCACACGCGGTATTCAAGTAGTGATGAACCCATGGGGAAACATTCTACCTATTATTTGAAAATCTTGATAACAACTATAACTACAGTCTTGCTTTATTATTGTTTTTCTTTAACCCCCCAATTTGAGGATAACTTACCAATAAGTTTAAGTATCGGCATTAGTCTAGTTCTTACCGTTACACTCCTTAAATTATTGACATGTAGATGACCTTTTCGCATGTTGTTTAAGAGTTTCTAATGCCATACATGTTAGAAAAGGCCTGGGGAAAGATTGGACAAGCGCCATGTCGTGGTGTCGTGGAAGGGCAAAATGCCATCATAGGTCAGAGTTTAATGCTAATTTATAACGATTCCAGGAATTCACTTATAAATCGATTCGAATGTGACTTATAGTCCCACTATATATATACCCCAATCCTGGTTTATTTCATTAAAATATCATAATTTCCAGAAAAGTTGCGAGGAACAGAGCATACGAGAGATATTAATAATTTCCTTTCGATTATACCGTCAAACGCGGTCCAAATTCAAATTAACCTCAGATATCGAGGTATTTAGCAGCAGGGAGCATTCCTGGCTGATTTAGTTTCTTCATGAAATTCGGCCAATAAATCGTCGCTACCGGGCTAAGGTATGGAATTGCTCCAAATTAGTGTCAATGTGCTCCTAGCCTTAAAGTGAGTATTTCTTCTCCCCTTTCCTGGACCTCTGAAAAAAAGCAAGTTTTCGACCGTCTTTGATAAGCCAAAGTGTTGGGTTATAAATATATCAGAGGATGCTTTATTTCAGAATATTGGTGTATTTAGTCCTATCTGACATATATGTGAATGCAGTTGGGAGAAATAGTTGAGATCACCGAGCTGCTTCCCTTAGTCGGAAAATCAAGCGAAGGTATGTAAAGGCTGGGCTGCAAGTTAGTAACTTTAGCCTAGTATAATACAGTAAACTCCAATAGAATTCCCGGAGTTGATTAATGAGTTTTGAGCAGTTCAGTAAACCTATTTTTATGTCAAGTTTCATTGTGCCTAGTCCGAAAGTTATAAAGCAGCGCCAAATGGCGAGTTATCACTGCACTCAAGATAGCCCCAAGATGTGTTAGCAAGCATGTTTTTAGAATAATATGACACATATTTAGAATAAAAGTTAGTAAAGTAAAATCAGACAGACAGATAGTAACTCGGCTACAGTATAGCTAAGGCTGCATAGCATGATATCTTGGCTATAGGTTAGCCAAACAGTCAGATAGTATCTTGGCTACATTAGCCATGCAGGAAGGATAAGGATCCCATAGGACAGTAATATGAGAATCGTATAACAAAGAAAGAGTTCGTAATAAGAAATCAGAATTCAGATAGTATTTTCAGTTAAACATGCTTGCTGTATATGTGCTTAGCTGATTGTTGAGACGGATTACAGGTGCCTGAGGCACCCCTTTGTGTCCTCACGCCCCTGGGTTGGTAACTCGTGGCCGCCCATCGGAAGCGGTGAGTTTACGTCACCCAAGGAGTGGCATGCCATCCCCGCATTGGACGAAGATGGGTTGAAGCTTTCCCCATATCAGGCTGATCAGCATTACAGTATAGATTACCCTGTTGTGCGCAAGCGCCCAGGGAATAGATTCAGATTCAGTTACAGTTACAGATACAGTATAGGAGTCCTCCGACTCGCATACGCTTATTTATATCTGGGAGGCTATGGCTCCGAGCCTGGAGGCCCGTGGGGCCAGAGGTGCTCGTAGTTAGTGGATGAAAGGAGGACTTATTTTATGGTTTTGACCCGGGTAGGGGTATAGATTGCTTGTTTGGTTGGCACCATCCGGCTTATGGGGTTCGTATTGGTTCTTGCTTGCTATATATATATATGTATTTATGTGTTATATAGTAGCTAATAGATAAAGATCACCACCACGACAGGCACGCCTCACTCTATCACATAGTACAGAAAAGTCTTATTCATCTTATATCAGTTCCTACAGAGTCAGTTATTTCTTGCTATTCAGTGTTGCTATTTATAAGCAGCATATTCAGATGTATTCAGTTGCTTGCATACTCCTGCATCGGGTACCGACGCCCGTTGGGGCTACTGACACTTGCCTGCAAGTACTCATAGACGAGGAGGCTGATCCTCGTGATTCCAGCCAGCTATAGGAGTCACCGCCTCCCGTCATCGAGCTTGGATATTCAGAGGTCTAGTTCATTTTCTTTGTTGTACAAGATGGGTAGGCCTGAGTTCCCGTCCGATCATTTTTATCAAGATCACAGAGGCTTGCAGATTGAATATATATATATCTCCTATGGTTAGTTGTGTCGGTCCTGTGAGCTGTGTATTTTGTTTTAGTTGTCTAGCATTTCTGACAGAAGTAATGTAAAGCCATAGTCTCGATAGGGTAGTGTGGACCTGGTCTGTCACGTGAGTTGGCTGGTTCTTGACTTTTTATGTTGAGTCATAGATGACTAAACAGCATGATGCCCTTGTCAGCCCGCATAGGTTCCCCTTTATAAGTATGTTTCTGGTTAGCTAAATCATTTGCTGTGTGGCTATAGGCCCAGCCGGCCGGAGGCCGATGCATACTGCTATATAGCCGTTGTTTTTCGGGAATCATGGATAGAGTTAGCCAGGCACCAGATGTGCTTAGGCTCACCAATTAGCAGTCCAGGTCCTACTAGGGCACCAGGTGCCAGTCATACACCCAAGGCGGGGCGTGACAAACTTGGTATCAGAGTAGGTCGTGTCCCAGGGAGTCCTAAGCCGTGCTAAGTAGAATCTAATCTATGGATGTGTTGTGCACCACGTACTATAGGCAGGAGGCTGCAAGGCATGGTAGGATGGTTACTCTTTCTTCTCATTCAGTCGTGCTATAGAGCGGTACAAGATAGGGTTGAGTCCCAAAAACTTACCATATTCTTTGGTTACAGATATTAAAGTCGATCAGCGATACCCTATCACAGTAAGATTGGATATAGCAGAAGAAGATGGCACCAGCCAATTACAGTTACAGCAGCAGGAGGAGGTATTAGGAACCTCCTGTGATACCTTTATCGGTACCATTCCCAAGATATTTCGGTAACTTCGTAGTAGGAAAGAAGCATACCATACGAAAGTGGATTTATTTGTTGATATATAAGATCCGATTAAGATAATAGACAATACCGCATTATCGCATAAGTGTGAGAAAGAGAGGGAATGCAGATTCCCACTTCAATCCTTTCAGATGTGGTACAGTTCCATGTCTCTCTGTTTTGTTGCAATAAGAGTGGGCGGCCGTTCTTACCTCTTAATTTTGATTCAGATAGTAAAGGGGCATATGAATTAAGGTGAGGTTGCCCAAATAAAGCAACAAGTGAAGACGGATTGATTGATTCCAGTAAGTGATAGAGGAGCGTAAAGAGCCCTATGATTACGTAAGTTGTGCAGACCTCATGGTAATAAGCCAGAAGAGCTAGTAAGGATCCATAATTTTACTCGGAAGGTGTGTAAAAGACCCGTCAGTCATGAACGCCTAGTAATAGCTTGCCTGAGTAAAGGCCAAGTCCTCCATAATACGCTAACAAGAGTGACACTGCAAGATAATAGTTATGGTTTCTGGTTGTGATACCGAAAGATAGGAGGTCTTGGTAATCGGGATGGGTCCGACCGTGAAGTCGGGAGGTATGTAGAGCCGAGACTTGACCAAGAATTCCCGAGCAATGTCTTGAAAGGCGTACCTTGAACCCCAGAGTCAAATTTAAGCAAGATAAGGGAAGAAGCAGGAATACCAGATTTTGTGGGGAAATTAGAATCACCCCCAAATTGATAGAATATCGTGTATGAAGGACTAACCCTCGGGCTAATAGTTAAGAGACAAAGAAGATTGTGGTCCAGAGTGTTGCGGTATGTCCGGCTCATGGAGAAGTTAAGAAACTACCGACATAGAGACTCTAATCTAGTGTGGCTTGGGGAGATAAGGCCAAGCAGACAGTCGTGGGCTCTCAATATAATTCCAAGTAAGGCCACAAGGTTCGGATATTGACCCCATTTTGTAAGAGTGGGAAAATTTCAAACAGCAGACCATAACTAAAGTGTATATGTTTGTTACTTCCAGAATGCGATAAATCCAATGAAATGATAAGAGGTACGAGGTATTATTAGACCATAGAAGCGGTATATCATGTGGCCAGTATGAAATTCAGCAAGCATCGAGATTACGTATCACTGCATCGCATGTATTGTAATGTAGTTATTGATATATACATGTACGTACAACAAATATGCCGTGAGCTGCCAATAGGGGGTTACAATCACACAGATTCTGATTAGTGCAGAGAAAGTATATACAGATGGTACAGCTGGACCCCTCGTCAAGAAGAGGGTATGTAAGTGTGATTCACGTATGAAGCTACAGAAACTTTCTTAGTCTCCTGGCCATTGAGTTAATGGACTTATATGTTTGTTGCCGCATCTAGGCTTCAGAAGCTTACAAGAGTTAGTAGCCTGAATCAGGTTAGATGATAAGGGAACAGTTAGACGGTCTAACGACCAACCGCACCTCGTATTAGCAGTGGAAGCATCCCTAGACTAAATATCGCATGTGCGTAACTGTAATTAGAGGCCGAATAGGCATAGCTTTAGAGGAAGGTAATACCAGAATATTTTCCAGTATGTTAAGCGGTCGTATATCGTTTTCCCAGCCTTGTAGGTGAGATTCGGCCTTAGTCAACCTACCAGTTATTACTTGAACACTCCGCAAGTCACTACCATCCTGGCCAGTAAAACCCAGGTGCCCCAAGGAAGTGGTCCATCAAGAGTTAGTGACAGACCAGTACTTCAGCTAGTTCTCAAATATCTAGATATAGATCCCTGAGTAGACCAGTCTTTACGAAATGGCTCATAAGACCGAGAATTTCCGTAACGCAATATAAATCCAAGTGGATACTTACAAGGCGTAAGAAATTGGTAGTAATCTGCTAGCAAAGTGTTTACTAAGACAAGTGGAGACTCAGTAGATTCACCCGTGAAGACCAGAGATTGATCGCCTAAGAGTAAGTCGATTAAGCCCACTCACATTTGTTCAAGTAGAATAACAAGCGCTTAGATGTCCACAACTCCATAGCTATGCATGAGTTGCGTATGCTCGAGTAGGACATTTAGGCATTGTTAGACTACTTCAGCATTCGGGTCATTTAACCCAACTATTCAGTTATTCAAGGTTATTCGAATTCTGCATTGCTGAGACCATGTATCATTATTTGATCCTCTCGATCGATACGCGCACATGATGTGTGCATTTGTCGTCTGTGTTATCTCAGCAATGGGTGTCTTAGCATCGGCCAGAAGGCCAGATAAGCTTTAGCTATACCGGTAGACTACCTCGGTCAACCGTCCGGCCACGCCGCATGACCGTCAATTTATATGCCAGTTCTCACTCGAATATTTTGTATCAATGAAGAAGAGATAATGTAACAAACGCCCTTAGCCATAAATATATAGGAGAAACTTGTAGCCGAACAATGGGAATTATCCGTGAGAAATACACCAATTAGCCGCAGCCCTAGCCGTTCGTGCGAAACAGAGGACAACGAGCTTTAACCCGTAACACAAACCTTGTCATCATTAGTTGTGGAAGTGAAAGAACGGCAATATGAGGATCCCGACCCGGTCCAGCCTTAAGGACAGACCAGCAGGGAAAATGCCAGATTTTTAGATAACCAGGATCAAGTGTTGCGTATGTAAAGGCCGCCTGTGTTCCGTATATTTCGTGGCTCCACTAGCGGATTAAGTGAACGAGGCACATTGGGTGCCCGCCATTTTCTCCACCCCGGCGCGACAAAAATGTACCATGATACTAAAGAGAACCATGCTACAGCCGTGCATGAAAGAGAAATTGCTAAATTTGTAGCTCAGTGCCTTAACTGCCAGCAAGTAAAAGCGGAACATCGTGAACCGCACGGTTAACTCAAATTAACCTCGTGATACCGAGGTATTTAGCAGCAAGGAGCATTTTTGATGATTAGTTTTGCAATTCGGCCGACAAACCATCGTGCTACTGGGATAAGGTAAGTGGAATTTCTCCAAAATTAGTGTCAATGTGCTCCTAGCCTTAGTGAGGCTTCTCCTTCGACTATCGAGAAATAGCACGTTTTCTACCGTCTTTCGATAAGTCCAAGTTTGGGCTATAAATATATCGAAAGTGACGTTTTTATTTCCTTAATATTGGTGTATTTAGTCCTAATTGACATATATGTGAATGCGCTTGGGAGAAATAGCCGAGTACCGATCGAGCCGCCCGTTAGTCGGAAAACTGGGCTTGGGTGTATGCAAAGCCAGTTTCTTCGGCAAGTTAGTATTTTTAGCCTAGTATAATACAGTAAACTCCGTGTGAATTCCCGGAGTTGTATAATGAGTTTTAGTAGTTCAGTAAACCTATTTTTAAGGCCGTTCTATCGTGCTCAATCCGAAAGCAAAGCAGCCGCCAAATGGCGGTTATCACTTCTGTGACTAAGATAGCCCAAGATGTGTTTCTAGAAAGCATGTTTTTAGAATAATATGACACATATTCGAATAAAAGTTAGTAAAGTAAAATCAGACAGACAGATAGTAACTCGCACAAAGATAGCCGTATTTACGTATGATATCTTGGCTATAGGTTAGCCAATAATGTATTAAAGATCTTGGCTACAGATTAGCCATGCAGTTAGATAAGGATCCGCATAAAGAATAAAGTAATATGAGAATCAAAAGATAACACGAAAGAGGTCGAATAAGAAATCGAATTGTATAGTATTTTTCAGCTAAACATGCTTGCTATATATGTGCTTATTGATTGTTGAGACTTGATTGTGTCGTGAGGGCACCCTTTTGAGCGTCCCCGCCCCTGCGTTGGTAACTGTGTCACCACTGAGCGGGTGAGTTTACGTCACTCCAAGGAGTGGCATGTCGCACCCATTGGACGGCATGGATGAAGCTTTCCCCATATCAGCTGATCAAGATTACAAGCATAGATACTCGTTGTGCGCATGCGCCCAAGGAATAGACTGTGATTCAGTTACAGTTACAGATATAGCAGGAGTCCTCCCGGACTCTGCATTACGCTATTTGGCATCTGGGAGGCTACGGCCCGAGACGTAGACCTAGGGGTCATGAGAAGTCGTAGTTAGTAGTGAGTGGAGTGACTTATTTTGGGTTGGTTTTGACCCTAGTAGGGGTATTAGATTGTTTGCTTGGTTGGACACCATCCGGCTTATGGGGGTTGGTATTGGTTCTGCTTGCTATATATATATATGTATTTATGTGTTATATATTAGTCGTATTGATAGTAGATCGCCATCGACGCATGTGTACGCCCTTCCCTATCACAGCATTTAAAAGTCCGATTCAGCCTTACACTCAATTCCTGCAAATCTCAGCTTATTTCTTGCTATTCAGAGTTGCTATTTATGTTGTTATTATTCAGATTTGTTCAGTTGCTTTGCATACTGGGCACTGCGTTTGCTACCGACGCCCGTTGGGGCACCCGCATTTACTTGCCTCGGCAAGTACTCATAGACGAGAGGCGATCCTCGTGATTCCAAAATACTATAGAGTCATCCGCTCCCGTCATCCGAGCTGGATATTCTGAGGTGTAGTTCATTTTCTTTGTTGTACAAATATGGGTAGGTCGGGCCCCGTTCGATCATTTTGATCAAGATACTACAGATTCTGCAGATATTGTATATATATATCTCCGTGGTCGGGCCAGGGTCGGTCGTGTGAGGCCGTGTGCATTTTGTTTTAGTTGCTAGCATGTCTGATTGTGTTGGTCGTGGTGTGGCCATAGTCTCGATAGTGGTGACCTTGTCAGTCACGTTAGTTACACAAGATTCTTTTATGTTGAGTCATAGATGACTAGATAGCATGGTGGCCTTGTCGGCCCGCATAGGTTCCCCTTTATAAGTATGTTTCTGGTTAGCTGAAATCATTTACAGAGATGGCTATAGGCCCGGGGCCAATGACGCTGTATTTACATAGCTTATATAGCCGTTGTTTTCCAGAAATCTTAGATAGAGCTAGCTGCAGCGTATGTGCTTAGGCTCACCTCGCTAGCCCAGTCCTACTAGGGCACTGTGTGTGTCGGGCCATACCCTGCTACGTGGGGCGTGACACTTACCTTATTCCATGTGGGTTCGACCCTAACCTCTTTGTTGGGTTCTTTATTGGACAAAGTCTGGCTTCCATACTTTGTCAAGAAGTGGGAGTTTAAGCATTATAAAAAAGTGACGTTGTTGGCCGGGGAATATAGCTAAGATTTAGATTATATTAATTGCTTGTATTTAACATTTGGTGTTAGTTCCTTAATTACGTTTTCTTTTTGTTTTGGGAAACCCACGTGTTATCGCTTGGTGAATGCCAAGTAATAGACAGAGTTGAAAAACTCCCTTAACTTTAGATCACAAACTTGAAAGAACACTACGAATGATGGAGAACTAAGAGCAGAGAGATGTTCCATCATGCTGAAGAAGCTAGGCAGGCTGAGCTAGCCTCGACAAGTTGCACTTCAGGAAACCGATGATGCACAAGATGAGGTTGTCAATGCCGGTCGCCATGGAATGGGCAATAAAGGCCAGAGATATTCCCCTCAATTCTTTGATGAGGATGACCCGAACATTGATGAAGTGGGTCCACTGGAGCTATTGTACCACCACCTTTGTCTGCTGGGGAAAAATTTGACATCAATAGCACCGTGATTTAATTGTTGAACATGAAGGGGGTTTTTAGTGGTCACACACCTGATGATGCCAGCCTACACTTAATGAACTTCGTTGGAATATGCAAGGCACAAAGGTTGCCTAGAGTCAGCCAAGATGCTAATAAGGATAAGACTCTTCCTATTCTCCCTGTCTAGGGAAGTCACTTTATTGTTATCGAAGTTTCCCAATGACTCCATTACTAACCTGGAGGGGAGCTCAAACAAGCTTTTCTAGAGAGTTTTTTCCACCCTCCAAGATGATGCAACTTAAGGATGAAATATATAATTTTAGATAATTAAATACATAGGCACTTCATGAAACCCGGTTGAGATTCAAGAAAAAGTAGACCAAGTACACAAACCACAAAATTCATGATGATAGTTTGTTTGAGATTTTATACATACTTACTAAATCACAAGACTAAAGGGCCGCAAACATAGTGGCAAAGGAGGAGAACCGATGAGCCATACCTGGGAGAAAGCTACCACTATTCTAGAAAGAGTGATGAAAATGAACAGAGCATGACACACTCGAGAAGTGAAAGCACCATTGAAAATATATGTTATGGGTTTGAGTGCACTAACAAAGGAAGGAGGAAGAATTTAACCAAGAATTAGCCCATATATACACATCATATTAGACCTGCTCACAAAGCATATCATGGGCTCTCTAGAGCCAGAAAAAAGTTAATGTAGCGGAACATAGGGACAGAGCACTCAGATTCCGAGGAAGAAGCAAACTTTTGGACAACTTGGCAGGAAGGTTTCCAAGCCAACGCCTAAGGGTCCGACAAGACAATTGGCCAAGGTTCCGGGAAATGAAGGTTGGAACCAATATAGAGACAATTACAATCGAATGGCTATAGAGGTAGAAGTTGCGGTCGTGAAGCAAAAGGGAGAATGGAGAATGAATTAAGGTTACTGCAAGGACCGAGCAAGGATTATATGTGCCTCACGCACGCGAGGGGAGGATAGATAGTCAAAGTTGAGAGCATGATGGATGAGATAAAGATAGTTAGATCCACAAGATGTGCAAGGTGTGAAAGACATCTGTGGAGACATATCAAGCATGGGTCAGAGTTGAGTCACATGCCACATCAATCAAGCAGATTGAACAACAGCTGGGTTAACTTTCAACATCCATGAACCCTAGGAAAAAGGGTACACTACCTAGCAACACACTACAAAAATTCGATAAATAATGGTCACCGTATGGTCAGATGACTAGGAGCGGATTAATCATGGTTGATCCCCTTGGTCGGTTGTAGCGATTCAAAGGTAGATAAAGCATAATTGATGATGAGGAAGAGGATGCGGAGTATGAGCATGAGGAGGATGCTGAGTTGACCGAGGCTCCGCTTGTTGAGAAGGCGCCCTCGAGGCTAAACAAGGAGAGCAGAAATAAGGGGTCACATAGATTTATAAGGTTATCCCAGACGACCACTGCCACCGTTCCCTCAAAAATGAAGAAGAAGGCGGAGAATGGTAAATTTAAAAAATTCCGGTCAATGCTAAAACTATTATCTAGAAAACATATCATTGGTCGAGGAATTAGAGCAGATAAGCCAGATACGCCAAGTTTATGAATGAACTTGTTACTAATAAAAAGTTCGTGAGCTATGAGCCCATAGACAACGCATCATTGTAGCGTTATGGCCTCACGGGTCCTTGCTGGGAAAAGGAAGATCCAGGTGCCTTCACCGTTCCATGTACTATTGGTGATTTTGAGTTCACAAGGGCACTTCGCGACTTGGGAGCAAGCATCAATCTAATGACTTTAGTCAGGAGCGAAGTAGATAGTTTGGGAGTCCCTACACCGACTACTATGTGGCTGTTGATGGCCGATAGAACTTGAAAAAGCCTATGGGGAGCCTGTTTGATGTGCTTGTTAAGGTGGAAAATTCATATTCCCGCCGGACTTCATGACATCCTTTATCAAAGGCTGATTTTTAGGTCCCCATGATTTTGGGCACTATCCTTGCTACCGGGAAGGGTTTTAGTTGATGTGGAGGCCGGCCGCCTAAAATTTAGATTCAATAAAGAGGGTCTCCTTCAATATTTGTCAATCAATGAAGCAACAAAAGTAGTGTAAAGTGGTCTCATCAATTGAGAATGAGTCTATGTTTCTTGACGAAGTCCGAGTATTCAAAGACTTTGCATTGTTCCACGACGTTAAATTAGGCACTTGGGAGGCAACCCATGAGGTGGTTGGTGAATTTTGAGTAATCAACACCTGCAAGTCATGGTGAGATGTTAACTGCTTTTATTGGGAGGCAACCAAGATTATTAACTTATGTGTGTTCAGTGTGCAGGTGGCAGAAAATTGTAGAACGAAGATCGTGCTACGAGTCTCACTATGACTCGTAATAGATTGTATGTGGGCAGCTTTGTATGAGTTGTGGTGAGAAGTAGAGATGTATCTTAGTGGATAAATTCAAGGTATGGTTGGTCCTATGACTCGTAACTTCATTGTACGGGTCGTAGTACTCACTATGGTTATGAACTATGTAAAGCATTGACCTCCAATTAAGAGTGACCTACGAGCCATGGCACAAGTCGTACCTTCATGAAATAGAGTCGTATGATGTGCTCATAGGTCCACAGGTAAGTCTTTAGCATCTATGCTGAGTTATAGGGAAAAAGTCGTAGGTCCTTCCTACTACTCGTGACATGAGTCGTGATGGGCCAAATTGCTTAAAACAACCCCACTGACCAAAATTTTAAATCTTCCCTAAAACTACTTAAACTTCAAAAATTGTTGGACCCTTCTCACACACACTAAAACTTGAACCCAAAACACTCCCATGACTTCCCTCACACCCATAACTCAAGAACAAAATCAATTAAGAAAGATTTTTTCTCGATTAAGATTTTCAAAGTTGATTCCAAATCCTAGTGGCTAACACACAAAGTGAGCAAGATTTTACAACATTCAAGTAATCATGCTTTGAATCGGTTAAAGAGACCTTGTGTTTGTGGAAAACTTGCTTAATAACTGATTCCTAAAAACATGAAATATAGGAGGATAATGATTAGGGATGTCAAATAAATGTACCGATTGGGTAGGATTCGAACATGTTAAAAATTGAATGTGAACTGCTATAAATTGAGTTACCAAGTTGTGAATAAAAAGGGTAGGAAATGGGTAGTTGTAAAACATGAAGAATGCATGCCTAGACTTGGGGAATTCTGAGTACCCAACACAAAAATGAATTCACCAGCAAACTGACAGAGTGGAATATATGGACAAATACAAGCCTTCCTACGACTCATGGTTTCACACTATGACTGCAGAGGATGGCTCATTGGAACTCTCCCAAGCCAAATGTAAATATTAAGAGGTAAGAAACCTAGTATGGCTCGTAGTATCCTGCTACGAGTCATACCTGTAATCAGATGAGTCTGAAAAGGGTTAAGCTCCAAAAGTGACAAAAGACGATCCTCCATGACTCGTGGAATAGACCACAGTTGTACCATGAGTCGTGGAAAATACAAAATAGAGTCTTCAAGGGGAATCCTCGCACGATTGTGGTATGGATCGTACCTTCATGCTATGAGTTGTACCACAGGAGTCATGACTTTGATTTGAGACATGAGTCTCAGTACGGATCGTACCTCCAAGGTACGACTTGTACCGTAGACCCGTGAAATATTGCTGTAGGAATTTTTCTTACTTTTGTTTTTCCCATATTTGGAATTCCAACCCTTTTCTCCATAGGTACAACACCGAAGAGAAGGCATCTTAAAGCAACTTCTCCGGGGAGGGAATTGATATATGAAACCTCCGAATATAAACATACAAAACACACCTAGTGGTTCATTGAAGAATACGGGGTCGATACATTTGACATCGATGAGACCCGAACCATTAGGGCAAAAGTTAAAGCCTAGCCGGAAAGGCCAACGCCACATCTACCGGTGCTCCTTAATCCGAGGAGGAAGTTGAAAGAGTCCAAGAGTCCAAAAATGGCTCTAATGATGATTAGGGTCCGAGGAGCTCCAATCCAACGATGGAGATAGTGAGTGCAGATCTGAGGAGAAGGCTACTGCGTTGTCGAGCAAGAGCAGACTTTGCTTAGGGAGAATCGCACTATCTGGTGGAGAGTACCAAGAGCACATGAGATCTATGAATAGGGTCTTTCTCTCACCACCAAGAACAAACCCAGCGAGTATTCAAGAAGAGCCGCGGATCCACCATTGCACTAAATAAAGTGGAGGAGATGAAGTGGATACTCAACTACTATGGGTTCGATTGGATGGATAGAACTTATCGATACACTTTTAGAGATCATCTAGAGTTCAATGCCAATTATTTGGCGACCATGGACATAAGAAAGGAAGGGAAAAAGTTGAAAAGATCATCCCAAATTAGAGAGCGTCATGGTATGAGGCTGCAATGTTGATATATCCGAAATATCATTGTTAGTATTATATGTGCCCCAATTTATACTACCACACACTACACCATATGACTACCGGGTGTGGACGCCATGAAAAGATCAAGAAGATAGGAATTGATGAGAGAAGGAGGCAAATCTCAAAGGGTCGTCTCGGGGGTCATTGTTGAGGACAAGGAGGAAGTAGAATAGGTCAAAAGTGGAAAGCAAGTCACCAAGAATTCATTAAACTTTATAGAAAAAGCTTGCTAGATGTTTGTTCGCATTCGGTTTGCCTCTACCGTGAATGACAATACACTCGTAAGTGCATGCAGCCATTGGTGGCGTGTATTATGTCTAGATACCCCATCAATATTTTGAGGGTCATTGTGGAGGGAGATCTGTGATTGGGCTATGGGATTGAGCACTACCATCCATTCCCATGTCTCATTTTTAGGTTGTGAACAGAGTGTATATTGATAAGTTGGTAATTTATCAACTAATTAGGCTCTCTAAAACTTCTGAGTTTTTTTTCGTTCTTGAGTTGATTATTTGGATTTAATCCCTTTTTTATTTCTTTGTATGCAGATGACTACAAGTGAAGAAAAGAGAAAAATGGAGCAAAAAGAAGTGAGTGAGAGTGAGTTAGAGATTTTCGTATGAAAATCGGTGAGACATCGGCTAAAAGCCGAATATCTACTTCAGAGGATTAATTCCATCGGTGGTTCACAACTTCTGCTAGGCGAATGCCATCTGGGCCAAGCAGATTTATATTACGTAAGTTATGGAAAATGGCTTGAAGAACTAGCGATTCATGAATTGGCATCGAGAAACACCGGTGAACCGCCAATGTTCACTAGAATTTAGTGAGCAAAACACCCCATAGTTTACGACTATAATCGTAGAACCGCGGTGTTTCGCCTCGTTCGAATAGTGCTCATGGGGATATAATCATCCTACACTCGAAAAGAGATAAAAAGTTCCCTCCTTTTTAGGATATAAATAGAAGATAAAGTACTTTGTACGTATATATGCAGAGGGAGATAGAAATAGGATATTGATAGAGACCAAAGCTTACATCACATCATTGTTTCCCCTTTTAACTGAAGAACATTCTCTTAGCTGAGAGAGGGAGGATTCTGATTGAAAATTGTAGAATGTACTGCTCTATTTCTTCTTTTGTAATTAAGTTTCAACTATTGTTGAAGATTATTTTAGAAGTTGATTTATCTACCTTTACATAAATTCAATGATGTTATTGATGAACGCGTTTTTGAATCTCCTTAACTTCTATGAGTAGCTAAAATCATTAACTAGAGGTGTATGATGATGAATACTTAATTGGATTGGGTATTGCTAGAGTCATCTTCATATTGTTCATGCAAGTGTATATCTATTAGATTCTCTTTGGTTTATAAAGGAAGATCTGTTGATTATGATATGAGTCTATCTATTCTTACGTGATTGTTGCTTGAAAAGAATAATTAAGTATTAGAAGAGAATTTAGTAGTGGGTGTGGAGAAGACAGTGTGAAATTAGTTTAGAAATAGATGAAATTGCATTTTCCTTCCTTATTAGTAGCTAATAGCTAGGAATTACTGCAGTTGCTAATAAAATCAAATCGGTTTGAGCTAAATTGTGACTAAAGGATTGACAAAACTCTAGTGAGAGGTAATTAGAAGGCTGAAAAGCTATAATTACCCACTTCCCGAGATTATTTACACTTGTTGAACTTGTAAGATGACCCGACATGTCTCGATCTAGTTAGTATCTCATCTACACTGCACTCTAGTCTTTCACATCCTTGTTGACAACTTAGCTGATCTTTCTGTTTTATTTCACTAAATCAACCAATATATTCTTTGAAAATTTCAAACTCCCCTAATTTTATTTATTTTTATATTAAATCTATGTGGTGCAAGCTAACGTTAATTTCTCAATTGACACTTGAAACTATCATTCCCTAGTCCTCGTGGGATTCGACCCCGACACTCGTTGGGTTACTTGTTTTGATACTTCATCTGTGTATATTCTTTGCATTAAGGATATATTTTTGACATTATCCGGTATCAAGGTGCATCATGGTGAGGAGTAGTTGATTGGAGGTTAGAAAATAATAGATATTCGCTTAATCTGGGATGAATTGAACCCGATAAACCGAGCACGACTTTCTACCGCAGTCCTAGTATCACGAGCAATTGGGGATGAGCAAGTGAATGCCCTTACGTCACAGGAGTAGGAAGAGACACTAGCTACAAATAGTCAGTCATTCAGAGACTGCTCCTAGCACCTCCGCCTCACCACCTATGGGCCTTCCGAGCCAGACTCCAGTTGGATACATGCTAGTGCCTCAAGAATTTCTCTAGAAGATGGCCAAGAGACTGATCATAGCTAAGAACAGGTACAATCTATGATAAAGAATGTGGATCCTTTGATGAAGGCTGAGATTGAGGCGGCTGCACGGGTCCTACACTCCAGACTAGATTGCTTTGAGAGTCGTTTCAATGAGCGTATGGCCGAGCAGACTGACACTGGCAGCCTCCGCGAGGAGTTGGGGGCTCTTCATAGCCAAGTGACCGAGCTTTCATCTCGACAGCCATCAATTCTAGCAGCCCCTACTCTTCCTGACCTTGACATTTGTATAGCTGAGGAGCTTGATTTGGCGGCGTATTGGGAGCCGACAGGAGCTGAGAAATAAAAAAGGAAAAAAGAGGGTCTTTGAGGATGTTGGATACGAGACCCTAAAGAAGAAGAGAAAGAAAGAAAAGAAATAGCGTAAGCGGGAAAGATTGGAGAGGCAACAGACTCACGACGAGCATAGGTTAGTGCTGCTTGAGAGAGCGAGAGGAGCGGGTAGCTCCACCTCTGTCAATGTCGAGCTTGCGGGTACCTAGGACCCTTCAGGTGAGACACATTGAGCCCACTAATTCTAAAGGTCGTAGAAGTGACTGCTACTACTGAGGGGGTGACCATTCCCCCTATTGATACACCATTGAGTGCACCGGCCACCACCAGCACCATGATTGCAGTGGAGATACCACCTCCGCAAGATGACAGGAGCACTTAGTGCGCCATAGGTATGTTCCCTCCTTATGTTTTATATTCTATGCTTCAGGGACGAAGCGTGCTTTTCAAAAGGGGAGGGGATGTACTTGTATATTTTGGAATTTTTGGATTCGTCTGAGGGATTTTCTTATTGCGTTTATTTTTCCTTTGGTATGCTATCTAATATAACCTGCATATTTAGATGTGTTTTTAATTATAAAGTAGCTTAGGATTACTCAGCCAATAAACTACACTAGTTTTGAAAAAAAATTGACCCTGTTTAAAAGTTTTTGATGGTTAGCTATGTACTTGTTGATTGCAAAACATGATTTCTGTAGATGTTTTTGTGTCATCTAGTGTATTAGCATGAGTAGTTATAGTTATCCATGTATAAATCGGACAGATATAATGAATGCAAAA
The DNA here is from genome assembly GCA_018107945.1 of Datura stramonium. Taxonomy (NCBI): domain Eukaryota; kingdom Viridiplantae; phylum Streptophyta; class Magnoliopsida; order Solanales; family Solanaceae; genus Datura; species Datura stramonium. The sequence goes on from JACEIK010002453.1 coordinate 32,230, forward strand.
TGTGTACCATGAGTGAGTGAAGTCTATACCTAGTTCAATACTGCGTAGAGGATTTAGAACTTTCCAGGTTGGTCTTTACATAGGTTTTAAGATGGTAGGTTAGGAAAGTATCATAGGCCATTTTTGTTTAGCCCATTTTAGATTAAATTACCCTACCAGAATAATATAATTCACTAATCTCGATTTTGAGCCTTAAATAAACCATTTTTCTTTGGTTAACATATTAAGATTACCCATTTTTTTTTATAATAAACCATCTATCTGCTTGCTCCCTGCTAGTTGTTGAAGTGGACTGCTGCTAGTAATCTAACCTGAGTCATCGGATTCATATCATCCCGAATCAACCCTATATTCACATACTTGTGTCCCCCAACCTCAGTATCAATTTTCCTTGTCACCCTCACCCTAGCATCTTTGCAAAGTATGTGAATGAGATTATGGAATGGGATAGTGGTTCTCAGGCCTAGAACGCGATCCCGGATCTCATCAACTATCACTTGCAGGATGTTGATGGTGTATCGAGACATTATACAAGCCACCAATGCTGCTCTGTCAGCACTCAATATGTTGTCATTAACTATCGGTGCCAGCCTGTGGAGGACCAGTGTCTAGAAGGCCTTCACTATGAAGTGGAGTGAAGCCTTTGTGACCTATCATCCACCAGTCACCCATTCAACCTCCTCCTTATCCTCTGTTATCAACCCCGCCAGCCATTTCACCCGGCTCTACTTCTCCTCTAGGCTCAGTTGCTTAACCCTTTTCAGGGCATACACTCTATAATCATACTTGGTTGTGGCATCTGGAGCTTTGAACTGTGGCCTATACAACATCCAGGAAATGGTCCTCTACGAGACATCAACTGCTCATCCCTGGACCATGACACTGTCAAGCCTAGGTTGGTCTCTCAGTTTCTACCTGGGCTTTGGTTTCTGCTCCATTGTCACTATGTAGTTAGCATAGAACTCCTTGAAAATTCAACACTATAGCTATCAGGGGTTCTAGCAATCCGTTTGAATCCATAAAAGCTAAAAATCTACATAATCTCCTCGACCTCATTTAGTGCACTGGTTAGGATCCGTGGTTCCTCCTGAATACTCCACCTAGGGTGCTTCTTGGAGGTGAGAGTGAGATCCTGCTCATAGATTTTCTAAGCACCGGGCACATACCACCTCATAGTTCGACTCTCTAGAGGTAGAGTCTGATCATCCTCATCCTCAGTGGCCTCTTCCTTTGACCTAGACTCTTCTGCACCATCTCTAGACTAGGCCTCCAAAGACCCTTCCTCATTATTCAAGACACTTTCGGACTCTTGAGACTGTTCACCTGTTCCCTCCTCAAACGGGGGAGTATTTGCTGGAGTGGCAGATGTAACTTCAGTGTCACGCCCGACACTAGGGGGCGTAACTGGCATCTCATGATACACTGGATTCTGAGATGACCTGGCTGGATATATACACCACTTGTGTATACCAGCAGTGCAGAGTCAATAAAACAACAAGCTATATCTCGGCTATAAACACAGCCCTAGGATGATAGGGCCACTACACAACACATATAGTAAAAAAACTGGCCTAATAGTTGCAATAGTAATATCATCCTATGAGTAAACACACAACTAACCAAAAAACTGTAGTTTTCAAGCCTCTAAAAGTAAAATATTGGTCGGGACATGGCCCCGGACCTACCCAAAAACTATACAACAAAAGGTAGTCAAACCTTTAAGGTTTGGCAACTCTGAAAGAAAGGAGTTAGCCAATCTACTGGATTTGAGAAGCTACTGAGACAACCTCGAACCCTGTCTGTCTGGACCTACAGGCAAGTATGCAGTGCCCCATGCATGGGTGTCAGTACAATATGTACTAAATATATAAGGTAGTAAATAATAACTAAATGAAACTTGATAAGAAACTGAAAGTAATTAGTAAGAAGGGCCAAAAGTTAACCTGAATAACCTCACGATATGGATTATAACTAATAGGTAATGTACAAACAAGAGCCTAACCTGGCCCCCATAAGCCTGGAAGGTACAAAAAACACAAAATAACCTGCCTGGGCCCTCATAAGCCTCGACAAGTGCAAGCAATCCATACTCTTCCTATTTGTAGTATTATAGGCCTGTAAGCAAGATGTAACTAAGGTATACTCGACTTCTAAAGCTGTAATTGAAACTTCTGGGCTCCTGCACTATGTTTAAGCCATCTGGGCTCCTATAACTGTATCTGAGCTTTCTGGGCTCCAACAACTGTATCTGACTCATTTGTGCTCCTGCAACTATATTTGAGCTATCTTGGCTCCTGTAACTGTATCTAGGCCGTCTAGGCTCTTATAACTGTATCTGAGCCATCTGGATAACCAGAGGCGCTAATCCCATGTATAACTGCTGATAGGATTCCCCCCTTAGGACATCACATAGTCTGTAAGACTCGTAACAACTAAGGGGGTTCCCTGAGCGAGTAATGTGACTATCTACAAGTTAAAGGGAGCTACACGGTCATTGACAGTATGCGGTTCACCTAAAAATCTACCACCTGATTCACTTGGCAACCTTGGTGCCACTAACTTGAAGATAAGGCCATTCTATCATGATTCTAGTCCTGTAGGTGACAAGATACGCCAATGGTTTATAGGCGAGCTTTTCAGTATATATAGGCATCGAACGGAACATTGTATTGCCCGGCTATGCCTTATGCTGCCTAAATTAACAAAGTAAGCTAATACCTAACCTAAGGCCTCTTTGTCCTCAATAAGGTAGCAAAATACTACTAGTCTCCTTAACAAGTAAATAACCGAACAAGAAACCCCTTCGTCGCTCCTGCCAATGACCAAACTGAATACAAACATTTCCGACGAGGGATACTATGTTATAATCTCATTTCATCTCATAGCAGCTAACCACAACATTATAAGCATAAGATACTACAAGGTATTGGTCATATCAGCTAGCAACAAGAATACTTGCTGAGAGGAGTTAGCCTTAACATAGCCCTAACTAAAGTCGGTTGAAGGGGTGAGGCAGGAGGGGTATGCTAGAAATGCCGAGAAGAAGGCTTAGAGAGTTGGCTCTTTCGGTGGTTCTTATGGGAAGGCTTTAGTACCACATGGTTTCTCTGGGTGCCCTATTTAGTTTGCCATGCAGGTGGTGGCTAGTGGTCCACCGGGGACAACTCTGCGACTGACAGGTGTAGTTCGGGGTACTCAGATGGTTCGATTTGGTTTTGGGGATCTACCTATTTCTATTGTTCTAGCTTAGAGACCGGTTATTGAGAAGGTTTGCAATGAATGTGGTGGGTACGGACACATTTACAGATGATGCCCCAATTTCGGGCAGGATGGACATATTATTCCTCACCCAACTCCTTGAGCTCCGGCCCCAATCGGACCCAACCTCCTGGTCTTACCCCAATCGGGATGGGGAGGAAGTTCTTCAGTTAAAAATCAACCAGTGAATTGTATAAGGGGGTTAGCCAACTTCTAGAGGTGGCGTTCAGCAAGGCAGAGGACATGCTCAGGTATGTAGGGGTGGCACCTAGGGAGGTAGAGGGGTGGCACAACCCAATTGGGGCGGTTCTCAGACTGGTAGTCAGGCTCATTTCTATGCTTTTCCTGGTAGACCAGAGGCAGAGGCTTTAGACGCCATCATTGCTGGTACTGTTTTTGTCTGTGATCGAGTGGTTATGGCTTTGTTCGACCCGAGCTCTATATTTTCTTACATGTCTACTTACTTTTCTTTGGGTTTGAATCTTGTGTATGATGTGCTTAATACTCCTATTCGTGTATCTACTCTTGTTGGGGATTCTGTGTTAGTAGATTGGGTTGTTTGTAATTGCATTATTGACTTCATGGGATATGACACTCTGGTAGACTTAATGATCTTAGACATGCTTGATTTTGATGTGATTTTGGGAATGAGCTGGTTGTCCCCTTACCATGCCATTATGGATTTATGTACTAAGATTGTCACTATTTCGAGTCCAGGGTGGTCTAAGTTGGAGTTGAAAGGGAATTGTAGCCCTACTCCTAAGAACCTTATTTCTTACATTCGTGCTCGTAAGTTGATAGAGAGGGGTTGTTCATCATACTTAGCACATGTTTAGGAAAATAGTTTAGAGGGTCCTTCAGTAGTGTCGGTTCCGGTTGTTTGTGAATTCTTAGAGGTGTTCCCTGCAGATTTTGACGATATGCCGCCATACAGTGACATAAATTTTTGTATAGACTTGGAACCAGGAACTCGACCCATTTCTATTCCTCCATACTGAATGGCACCTACTGAACTGAGCAAGCTTAAGGAGTAGTTGCAGGAGTTTCTCAGTAAAGGATTTGTTAGACCGAGTGTATTACCGTGGGGTGCCCTAGTTCTGTTTGTAAAGTAAAAGGATCGTAGTATGTGGATATGCATTGATTACCGCCAATTGAACAAGGAAACTATTCAGAATAAGTACCCTCTTCCTCGTAGACGACCTATTTTACCAGTTACAGGGAGCGAATATATTTTCAAAGATTCATTTGAGGTTAGGGTATCACCAATTGAAAATTCGGGCTAAAGATATTCCCAAGACAGCCTTTCGAACCAGGTACGGGCATTATGAGTTTCTGGTCATGTCATTTGAACTTACTAATGCTCCGACCACGTTCATGAGCCTGATGAATGGTATTTTCAAGCCCTACCTAGATTCCTTTGTTCTTGTGTTTACTGATGATATCTTGGTGTATTCTAAGACCAAGAAGGAGCATGAAAATCATTTAAGGATTATGCTGGGATTGTTGAAAGAGAAGCAGTTGTATGCCAAGTTCACCAAGTACGAGTTTTGGTTGGAATCAGTGTCCTTTCTGGGGCATATGGTTTCCAAGGAATGAATTTGAGTTGATCCACAGAAGGTGGAGGACGACAAGGCCAACTAATGTAACAAAAATTTGGAGTTTCGTAGGGCTGGCCAGTTAGTATCGTCGGTTTGTGAAGGGATTCGCCTCCATCGCTTCGGCATTGACCAAGTTGACACAAAAGAATGTTCCATTCCAGTGGTCAAAGGAATGTGAAACGAGCTTTGAGAAATGCAAGACTCTGCTAACCACATCACCTATTTTGGTGTTACATATAGAAGGTAAAGATTTTGCGGTGTATTGTGATAACTTATGGTCTGGATTGGGCGTTGTTTTGATACAAGGACATGTTATTGTGTATGCTTCAAGAATGTTGATGGTGCATAAAAAGAACTACCCCGCGCGCGATCTGGAGCTAGCAACTACGGTGTTCGCACTGAAAATCTAGAGGCACTATCTGTATGCGATAACGTCCAAAATATATCCTTCATGCAAAGAATATACAAGACTGAAGTATCAAAACAAGTAACCCAACGAGTGTCAGGGTCAAATCCCACAAGGACTAGTGAATGATAGTTACAAGTGCAGG
>JACEIK010002453.1:57031-85487 GCA_018107945.1 Datura stramonium
GCAACCTGCATATTGGTCTAGAAATTTTGGAGAAGTTCTTGATGAACCGTCTGTAGAACCCTGCATGCCCGAGAAAACTGCGAACAACCTTCACTGACACAGGTGGTGGTAGCTTTTCAATAACTTCGATCTTAGCACGATCGACCTCCAACCCCTTGCAAGACACTTTATCGCCAAGGACGATACCCTCCTTGACTAATAAATGGCATTTCTCCTAGTTGAGTACAAGGTTGGATTCTTCACAGTGAGCTAGCACCCTGTCAAGATTCTGCAAACAAGTAGCAAACGAATTACCGAAAATAGAAAAATCATCCATAAATACCTCGACCATGTCATGAAAGATCGCTATCATGCATCTCTGAAATGTGGCGGGTGCATTGCATAACCCAAATGGCATCCGCCTAAAAGTATATGTCCCATAAGGACACGTGAAAGTAGTCTTCTCCTGGTCCTCTGGTGTTATGGCTATTTGGTTATAGCTAGAGTACCCATCAAGGAAACAATAACATTCTTCTCCAGCCAATCTTTCCAATATCTGATCAATGAACGGGATAGGAGAGTGATCTTTCCTTGTGGCCTCATTAAATTCTCTTTTAATACTTAATTAATCTTTTGGAAGCAACAATCAAGCAAGAATAAATAGACCCATATCATAATCAAGGGATCTTCCTTTATAGATTGAAGAGAATCTAAAAGATTTACACTTATTTGAAAAATATGAAAATGACTCTAGCAATACCCACTCTAATTAAGTATTCATCATCACACACCTCTAGTCAATGATTTAGCTACTCATGATTAAGAAATTCGAAAACACATTCATCAATAACTTCATTGAATATAATAGCAAGATTAGTAAAATCAAATTCACAAAATGGTCTCCAACAATGGATAAAACTTATTATTACAAACAAAAACTAGAGAAGAGTACTTTTTACAAGTTAAACAATCAAATCTCCCTATCTTTGCTAAGAGAATGTTCTAATGCTCAAAAGGGAAACAATAATGTGATATATGCTCTGCTCTTCCTCTATATCTCTCTACCTTTCTATATATCTCTCTATGTGTTTTAGTACACAGTACTTTATCTGCTATTTATATCCTGTTCCGTGTTAGATAATTATACCCCTGAGCACCATTCTGGAATCGATAGAGACATAGGCGGTTCTCCGGTCCCAATTCGTGAATCGCCGGGTCTCTTATTTGGGTCCTCACTCAACTCCAGTGAGTATCGGTGGTTCAGCCGGCGTTTAGCCGATACCAATCCATGAACCGCCGGATCTTCATGCTACTTTCTAGAAACTTGGGTGTCTTTCAACGACTGGACCGGTGAGTCGCTGGTGGTATTATTCCTCAGAGGTTTTTTTGTCGGTCTTTATCGGTGGACTGCCGATTTTCCCTCACTTCATTCTTCTTTCTCCATTTTTGCTATTTTCTCCATATTTAGTCATCTGCACACAAAAAAAGCAAAAAGGGCATAAAATCCATATAATCAACTCAAGAACTAAGCAAAAACTATAGTTTAAGAGCCTTATAAGTTGATAAATTACCGACTCATCAGTATGGAGTTCGGTGTGAGTTTTTCACAGATCAGGAATCAGTATGGATCTCGGTGTGAGGTGTTCACATATCATCGTAGCTTACAGTGTGTATTCTCCAAGAAATATATCAATTTGAGGCAGAGGAGGTGGATGGAGTTGCTCAAGGATTATGACATCACCATTTTGTACCACCCAAGGAAGGCCAATGTGATGGCAGACGCGTTGAGTAGAAAGGCGGTAAGCATGGACAGTCTAGCTTTGTTGGAGGCTAATCAATGACCAATATCCAGGGAATTCTAGACCTTGGCAAACAACATAGTGAGATTGTCGCTGACCGAAACTGGTGGAGTGTTAGCCAACCTAGAAGATAAATCCTTGCTGTTAGAGGAAATAAAAACTAGACAATTTGAAATGGAAAACTGGGTAAAATTCGGGATAAATTCTTATGGGGAGATGCGAAGGAATCAATGTTAGATGATGAAGGGGTCTTGAGAATAAAGGGGCGGGTGTGTGTTCCCCGAGTTGGTGAGCTAATAAAAACTCTCTTGGTAGAAGCTCACAACTTGAGGTACTCCATTCATCCCAGAGTCACGAAGATGTACTACGATCTAAAACAACATTATTGGTGGGGTAGGATGAAGAGAGACATTGTGGAATGCGTTACTCAGTGTTTAAATTGTCAACAGGTGAAGTATGAGCACCAAAAACCTGGAGGAGTTCTTCAGTGAATGCCCATCCCTGAGTGGAAATGGGAGAGGATAACTATGGACTTTTTGGTTGATCTTCCCAATACTTTGGGGAAGTTTGACTCAATTTGGGTCATAGTGGATAGGTTGACCAAGTCTGCTCATTTCTTGTAGGTCTTGGTGACTTACAACGCAGAGAAACTAGCCAAGCTGTATGTGAAAGAGGTTATTTGGTTACATGGGGTGCCTGTTTCCATTGTTTCAGACAGGGGCACTCACTTAACTTCCCATTTTTAGAGGAATCTACAGGCTGAGGTAAGTACAAAGTTGGACTTGAGGACAACCTTCCATCCTCAAACAGACGGGCAATCAGAGTGCATTATTCAAGTGTTGAAGGACATGCTTCGGGCATGCGTGATCAACTTTGGGGGTCATTGGGATAAGTTCTTACCCTTGGCAGAGATTTCTTATTACAACAACTACCACTCGAGCATTAGTATGGCACCTTTTGAAGCCTTATATCGGAGGAAGTACAGGTATCCAATCGGGTGGTTTGAGACGTTTGAGGTGAGACCTTGGGGAATGGATTTGTTAAAGGAGTCCTTGGAAAGGTTCAAATCACTCAGGACCATTTTGTGGCTTCTTAGAGTAGGCAAAAGTAGTACACAGACAAGAAAGTCAGGGACATCGAGCTCATAGAAGGGAAGCAAGTATTGCTCAAAGTGTCCGCCATAAAGGGGGTGATGAGGTTTGGAAAGAGGGGGAAGCTCAGGCAAAGGTATATTGGGTCATTTGAAATACTTTGACATTTGGGGGAAGTGGCTTATGAGCTGGCATTGCCGCCAGGTCTGTCTGGACTGCATCCGATATTTCATGTGTCCGTGTTGAAAAAGTACCATGGGGATGGAACTTATATTATCAAGTGGGACTCTGTGCTAAATCTGTCATATAAGGAGGAACTTGTAGAAATATTGGCTAGAGAGGTTTGAAAGCTGAGGTCAAAGGAGATTCCGACAGTAAAAGTCCAGTGGAAGGATCGTCCAGTGGAAGAAGCCACTTGGGTGACCGAGGCTGATGTATGGGTTAAGTACCCCCAATTTTTCATAAAATCTAGTATGTATCCTTCTTACTTTTATATAGACCATTCAGGTACGAATGATATTTTAATTAGTATCTGATGTAATGACCCGGGCGTCATTACAGGATAGTTAAGGGCATAGAACACACAAAACTGGTTAAGGATAAGATAGGAATGTTGTGAAATAAATAAAGTATAGGAATGTGCATTTCTGGGTAACTACTTGTCCAAGGGACCGTTGCAGCGGTGGGATTCCCGCTACAGCGAGACCACAGTAGCAGTCGGAGTCCTGTTGTGGCGAAATGAGGGAGTAACTGCTGGGACCGCCGCAACGACCCTATGACCGCTGTAGTGGGTCAACAACAACAGAAGTATGTCCACTGTAGCAGAAAACGGGAGTCATAAAGTAGGTTTTAAGTGGGAATTACATGGTTTTACCGCATCATTCTCAAAAACTCAATTAGAAAGGTCAAGGGACGTAAAATTTCTTCAGAGAAGTGAACTACTCTCCGAAGGTAAGAATCTCAATTTTCCTACCTCTACTTCAATTAGGGTTGATCCTATATTTCTTGAGGACCTTTAATGGTAGAAGTTATATAGAGAGAAACCCTAAATTAATGAACTAGGGCTGAAATTGTAGGGAAGTAATGGGAGGATGGATTGTTGAAAATTTGAGTGATTCTTACTTCCTAGGGTTCCTCTTCTTAATGTTGATGGGTTAGACAAGGTGGGGTCCTAGAACTAGGTGGAAGGGAAGGTTTTTCGATTAAATTTCCCTAAAAAGAGAAGGGTTTGATCGAATTAGGCCCTTTCATGAGGAGTATTTAACCAATAATTTTATTTGTGTAGATTTCAAACAATCCGAAACATTGAGGAAGGGCAAAGAAACTGCAAAGTAGCAAAGCCGATAATTTCGAGTGATCGAGGTAGGTTACAGTATATAGGGATAGACCTATAGAATGTCATGTATAGTGTGCAATGTTTATATTTGTTTGGTCTTCGGACGTTTACGTGATATGTGAGTCTATTCTTGTTAATTTGTCTTTTGAGCGTGACTATGATGTGATATTGAATTGTGATGACTTGTTTATAGGATTATGTATATGATAATAGAATTAACTATGTTGAACGTTTAGTAAAGAGATTATACTCCGTTAATGAGAGAATTGTTGGTTGATAATGGCTTATTAGAGAATTAGATTGTAACTGTTTGTATGACGCAACGAAGCACTTGGCATATTATGTAAGGATGATGACTGAAAAGATTTTTAACATATGAATGTTGAGTGGCTCGTGCCTAAGGGGAGTATCCAGGCGAGCAATAAAATATTTGAGTGGCTCATGCCCGAGGGGAGTATCTGGGCGAGAAATAAAAATATTTGAGAGGCTCGTGTCCGAGGGGAGAATCTAGACGAGAATATGAGTGGGAGCGGGTGCCACTCCGGCAAATACATGGATTTCTAGAGTCCCTTGTAGGTCATGAATGGTTGGGCATAAGTAAGACCCACTAGCATATGTGTACACGATTTCGTATGGGTGAGTGTTAAGGGGAGATGGCAGAGGCGTGTTCCCGTCATGTTACCCTTGGTTCTGTTATTTAATTATTTTTTGGGGATGTCAATTATGTTTATGAGGTGGATGTGAAACGTGTTTAGAGGATGTGCTAACTTATTGTGGATATGTAGCAAATTGATACCAATGAATGTGGCGTTAATGCTAAGTACGACTTTTTACTATGTGTTTTGTTGAGTAGTTGTCATTGGGAATAATTAAGGATTGTAATTGTTACTTGCAATTGTGCTGGTTTTTGATCTAGTCTTTTATGGTTTCGTGGTGTTATGTGAATGTAATTGTTGATTTTATTAAACTTTGTGATCGATGAGCTGAGAAGGGAGAAACCTGTCGAGCTACTGCCTAAACGGTGCCGCTATAGTGGGACCATTTCTACTGCGGCGAGACTTCTACAGCGGACAAGTGATCGCTGCAGCAAGAAACCTAATCCAGTAAGCAGGTTGGCTAATTCCTGAGTAGAACCAGTATTCATAAAATGACTTGTAATTATGCTTAAAGTTGAGGAGCCATTTTATATTTCTACTATTGTGCTTAGATGTTAATATATTGTGTCATGTACTGTGTCATGTACTGACCCTACCCCTGCAATGTTTTCTGAGTGTAGAGTTTGAGCCTAACAGTTCTTCACGCCCTCACTTGTGAGCCAGTAGCTTTTATGAATCAAGAAGGTGAGCAGATGATGACGCAGACCACTCTTTTTAGCAGATATCCTTCTGTCGAACACTTGAATATTTTATTTCATTTTTGGTTTTAGTTTTCTTAGCTTGTAATAAGTTAGACGTCTAGTGCAATGAAAATTAGGTTCTAGGAAATTTTTATTTGATTTTCGTACTAGCAGTGTATCGATTTGAAATTGTTTTTTTCGTAATAGTTGTTTGCTTTTTCATAAATGCTTAGATTGTGGGAATAGTATCGGGATTCATTAGTATGCTCACCAAAGGGTAGTGTGGGTGTCAATCACGTCCATTTGGGTCGTGACATATGAAATTCCCAAAAATTTCATCAAGTGCACATTCGCATCGTCAGCGGCATGACCACTGAACATCCATTTTATATTGAGAAACTAGATCATGGTGCTAATGATATAAAACTTTGCCCAGCAGGAAAAGGTGGTGGCACAATGGCTCCGGTTGACCCAACTTCATAAATATCTAGATCCTCATCATCATCAAATTGAGGAGCATATCTATGGCCTCTATTACACCTTATTTATCGGTCAGCATTATCCACCACTCCCTGAATATCATCTACTCCCTAAAGAGCAGCTTGCCATGCTAACTCTGCCTAAAGAGCCTCTGCGGCTAGTCTGGCTTGCATCTGTTTGGGGATTTCGTTACACTCCATATTTCACAGTGTCCTTTCAAGATCAAGATCAAGTGGGATCAAGGGGTTTCCGCTTCGCCGAGTACTTGGCATTCACCAAGTAGCAACCTGTGGATTAAAAAAACAAAAGAAAAACATAAAAGAGGAAATAAAGAATAAAAATTAAACACAAGCAATTAATATAATCCTAATCCATATTCCCCGGCAATGGCGCCACCTTTGATAATGCTCAAATCACACTCCTATAAAAGTATTACGCGGATATTGTCAATAAAGAACCCAATAGGTTGGGGTTGATCCCACAGGAAATATGATCAACATGTAGAATAACGCTAGTATTTACGCTTTAAGTCAAATTATTTTCTTAAAGGGGGGTTTCAATGAAGTAATTGAGTAACAGTATTGTAAATTGAAGTTGTTGTCAAATTTCTAAAATTAAATAGGGAGGTGTTCCCCATGGATCTATAACTATCTCGGGTTTTACACTAGTGATCTATTCCAATACTTAGCTTGTAGAACTAATAACATATGTTCATCCAAACGACTGATTCGTCCCTATTGGATGACTATACTCAATTACCGGATTAGGTCTCTTGAGTGATTTCACTTTAGTCGTTATCAATTTATTCCAAATTAACTATCCTACAGTCGCATACAATGAACCACAAAGTTTAAGGCTTTATTGTTCTTCTCTTCTCCTTATCTCTACCTCTCTAGTTTCAAGCAAGTAGAGAATCCGGGCATGTCCTAACGTTGCACTCCGTTGAGAAATGTTTAAGATGAAGAGAAAACAATACAAGCATTCATATTAGTTTAGAATCACACTGTGCAAACCCTAGTTCATTAATTCACCATAGTTTCCACAACCCTAGTTGTGGAGGTTTTAGCCTCTCATGGTTGTAAGAGAAGAATTAGAATTCATAGACAAACCATAATTAAAACCTTACAATCTGACTGAAATAAAACCCACTTGATTAATTGCATAATTCAACAATGATCAATCCAAGAACAATGAATGAATCTCAAAGAATATTGGAAAACTCAAGAAGAATCTCCAAAGTATTTTTTCTCAAAAGTGTCAAAAGTGAGACTAAACAATGTCTTTACACAAAAAAACCTAGAAAACTATTTATACAAATAATAAAAAACTTTTCCTAAATTAATAGAAATAATATCTATCGCCGCCAGATCCTACGACTCATACCATGAACCTACGAGTCATAGCTTCGACTCGTACAATGCTCAGCAGGCCTGATTTTGGTTTAAGTGCCGGGAGTTTGTACGACTCATACATTTATCCTACAAGTCGTATATATTTGTCATGGTCTGAACCCGTGATTTCTGGTATCCTCTAAATATTTTCATGAGTGTGTTGATACGACTTGTAGTTGCCTCTCGTACCATGGAATCTTCCATTCAACATTCTTTCTGAAGTTCACCACGACTCCTTGGTACGTGCCATAGGTAGTCTTCAAAAATCGTGGTTTCTACATGTACCTGGAGACTAGTCAAAGTGCACCCCTCTATATTTTTCCTTTACTGCTTTGGTACGGCTTATACCAAGAGGCTTACTTTGGCTCGATCTTGTACAGCTCTTATGGAATTTATCACGAATCACAGTATGACTCGTACCATCAAGGTACGCCATGTATTGAGGCCTTCTGCACTATTTTCCCTTCTTTTGCATATTTCAACTCCAACACCTAATTTCCTTGATAGCAATGCAAACATGCATCATATTTTTATAAACACACCCCAGACCATGCATATTTTCTTAACTTTAAGCATCGAAAGTGCTGTAAATCCATAGCACATTAGTCTTACACTACTTCGATAATTTTTTGGATTCTTTAGCTTCAGAAATATATGATCCAGCCATAGTACTTGTCATCTAATAGTTGTATGAATATTCTTACCAGTTTAAATGAATCTACTCTTAAAATTCGTAGCCTATTGTACATACGATTTTTATTGTCGCTTCAGCTGGATTAACTCCTATTCTTTATTTCTTACATATTCTTTATTTGTTATATCTTCTTTGCTTATTACATATACTTCATTTGTTGCACTAATTTTATATACACATTTTTAGTTGTACATATATAGTTTACATACCCTTTTCAACCTTGTCCACTTTGTCAGACGATTTTAGTTCACTTTTATTGAACCTAAAACCCCAAACTCTCACACCCATTTTCATTCTCTACAGCGCCCTTCACAATGTTAATCATTTTTTTTACATCCACTTCCAGTCATTATGATCATCCCTTTGAATATTATAGTTTTTTACAAGACATATCAATATAGCCTTGTACATTCTTCTCATTTCTAGAACACATTGTTTTTTTGGATCTGAACTCACATTGATACGCTTATTTATTTTTCAAAAAACAACCACCAATTCATATTAATCATATGAATCACATGTAACTTCCTAATCTGTTTGAATTACATTTTGACCTAATTTTTATCTTGGCAAAATAAGCAAGTAACCCTACATAACGGGTCAATTTTTCCACTATTTTAAAATGATTTCCTCGAAACCAGAAAAAAACTAGAGCAGTTTTATGGAACAATTCAGTGACACTCTTAACCCCTTAGAATCCTTAACAGCATCAATCAACTCTTTCCCAAGTCTAAAACTCAAGAATATCAATGTCAGTGTCATGGCCCGAGTATACATCCTGAACCAGATACGATACATGGTGCCACAAGTGACCCCAAACTAACCCATGGCTTAACATTACACTGTTATTCTGAATTAAACATAGTAGAAGCTATGAAAAAATAACTAAATAACTTTTCTGAAAATAAAAAATGTCTGATATGATACTAAAATTTATACCCAAGTGCAAAAACATACTGAATATCACTATGTCTGAAAGCCATCTAAGAATTTGACAAGTTGCTGGAAAAAACACCTAGCTAACTCTAAAATCTATAATCAAATAAAACTGAATAAACTGAAACTAAGCTCTCGTCCTCGAAAGATGAGGATTCATCAACAAATACTGCTGCTGAAATCATCAAAAAGAACTACTGATGATGCTGTGACTGAGAACCTGCACCTGTACCATAATATGATACATAATTTAAAATATGCATCAGTACTTTGAATGTACCAAGTATGTGAGATGTAAGCATAACCATAGTAATGCGCAACTAAACTGATAAGTACTGAATATAACTGTAACAGTGTAACACTGGTACGGACCGAGGATCATAACTATATCCTGTAATCTGAATAAACTGAGTTGAACTTAAATTGAGTCTATACTTAACTGAACTAAACTGACAAGTGGGAGAGTCTATAATCGACATATAACCACGTGAGATAAACGTGGAGTTCGATGTATACACCCCATCGGTGAGAGCTGACTGTACCTTGCCAGGGTATAATGGCTGAGCTAGGTGATCAATGTCTAAGGCCCGTTCGAGCTAATGCCCTATGGTGGCAACGTAGTTCTGGGAACTTGGGTGCACTGAACCCCGGCCTTCTCAATGTTAAGTCCTACTCCGATTGTAAATCCTAAATGTGATTGCTAGGCTGATAGCTCGAACCTAATATCCTAAGACTTAGGTCAGAAATACTTATCTGGAAGTACCCTGAGTGTCTGAAGGACCTGATAACTGAAGGCTAAGTGTTCTAAGACTGACCAGAGCTGCTTTATCTGAAAGCATTGTAACCGTCTAAAAAATAACCTGATGACTGGCTATGACATTTTACTGAACTCCTCAAGAGACTAAATATAGTCAAAGTGATTAGATGACATTTCTATAAGACACTGAAAATGCTAATTACTGACTGAAACTTAAGAATCAATAAATCAACTTTTAATCATATAAATGTACTATCTTGGTGATTTAAAGAACTATTAAAATCAAGCAACATTCCTATTTGGACAACTATGAAAGACTCCTTCAAACCATATTTACAAATAAGGGTTAAAACACATATTTCATGGAAAGAAATATCAACATGAATTATAACTAGCAATAACCTTCAAGAATCACAACAATTATAGCAAGAAGAAAATTCATGATCTAACTGAAAGACAACCCTAACTTTGATACTTAAAGGGCTAGAACTGATAAAGTTTTTATAAGGGTTTTGGGGAACAAGGAAAGAGCAATTCCCTCGTTGAAATCCAATATACCTGGAGTAGAGATTCCCTTGAGAAATATCTTGAGAAATCTGAGGAGAAACTAAGACCCTTGTTCTTGCTCTGGCAGAACTACTTGAGTTTTCTATGTACTGAGCTTGAGAGAAATGAGGAGAGAACGTCGACTAACTCGCTAAATCCCCTGATTATAACCCAAAAATAACGTAGTGTAGGCATTAAATAAATAAGATGTTAAAAAAATACCCTTGGAATTCAGACTTTAAAAACCTCACTGGCAGTGACCACGAGTGACCTAACAAGTCTTTAGGTCATGAATGACTCATTCTCCTCATTCGTTGTCACTGGAAACTTTCCCTTTTCTAAGCTTATCTTGAAGACTTCACCTAACAATATGTCATGACTCTTAATGGATCATTTCACCACAGGTTAAGTCCCTTTGAAAATCAAGTTTCCATCCAACCATCTCACCCCATGGGACACCTATTGACTTGTTAGGTGTCATGAAGACCTATTGCCTCAATTCATTGTCGCGACTAGAAATTTTTCATCTAACCTTCCTTTCAGGACAATGACTCATCTGATGAGTTGTGAGGTAGCACCACAACTCATCTTATGAGTTGTGACTCATTAAATCCTCAGAAGTTCCCAATATTTACCAATTGAGCAGACACGATAGGTCATTTAATGACCCGTCGAGTCACATAAAGAGCCACTCCACAACTCATTCTGTTACTTGGTGCTAGTTTTTCCTGTTTGCTCATCAGTTCCCTGGTTTGATCTTAGAGACTTTTGGATTATTACAATATCTCCCCCTTAGGAACATTCATCCTTGAATGTAGAATAAGCTTACTAGAAGGTAGGGTAAAGAATCGATATCTTAAACTAAAGACAAATGATTGGTTTTTGAAGGAGTAACTTACTCCAAACTAATATAGGCATAATGACTGAGTTGATGCAACTAGGGTGCACATTGAAACCATGAATAGAGCTGATGAGTACAGAACTGAATAGAGTACTGAGGAGGGATTTATTACCTGATGCCGATGCTGAACTAGAAGGGAACAAGTGAGGGTATCTAGCCACCATGTCTGTTTCTACTTCCCATGTAGCTCCCTTAACTAGCTGGTTCCTTCATAGAACCTTTACTGAAGTGACCTACATATTTTTCAGCTTACGAGCCTAATGGTCTAGTATCTTAACTGGAACTTCCTTGTAAGAGAGGCTATCCTTTACACAAACACTCTTTAGAGGCACTACTGAGGATAGATCACCAATGCACTTCTTCAGCAATGACACATTGAACATTGGATACACCGATGCTAACTCTGTCGATAACTCTAACTCATAGGCCACATTGGCAATGTGTCTCAAGATTCTGTAAGGTCCCACATATCTCGGATTGAGTTTTTCTTTCTTCCAAACCTCATCACCCCTTTCATAGGTGAAATCTTTAGATAAATCCAATCATCTATAGAAAACTCTAGCTCTCTTCGCCTCACATCTGCATATGATTTTTGTCATCTCTGCGTTATTTTCAACCTTTCTCTGATAAGCTGAACTTTTTACATAGCTTCATGAACTGAGTCTGCTCCTATTAGGGTAGTTTCACCATCTTCAAACCATCCTATAGGAGATCTACACCTCCTACCATACAATGCCTCAAATGGGGCCATCTAGATACTAGAGTCATAGCTATTGTTGTATGAAAACTCAATAAGAGGTAGGTGATCATCCCAAATGCCCTTGAAATCAATACACAAGCCCTCAACATGTCTTCAAAGTCCATATAGTCCATTCAGCTTTTCCATCTGCCTGTGGGTGAAAAGTTGTGCTGAGCTTGATCTGGGTGCCAAGTCCCTTCTGAAATGATTTCTAGAAATGCGAGGTGAACTAAGTACCTCTATCTAAAATGATGGACAAGGGAACCCCTTGTAGTTTTAATAACTACAGGATGTATATCCTAGAATAATAATCTGTTGAATATGTGTCCTTAACCGGCAGGAAGTGTGTTGACTTGGTCATCCAGTCTACGACCACCCAAATTGAGTCATGTTGCTGGTGAGTATGAGGTAGCCCCGTAATGAAATCCATGTTCACTTCTTCCCACTTCCACGTAGGTATGCTGATATCCTGAGTCATACCCCTAGGTATTTGATGTTCAACTTTAACTTGTTGGTAGTTCAGATACTTAGCTACAAATTTTGCAATGTCCTTCTTCATTCCATTCCACCAATAGATTTCCTGTAGGTCACGATGCATCTTAGTTGCACCTACATGAATAGAATACCTGGAGTTGTGTGCTTCTGCCAGTATTCGCTATCTCAAGTCATCTACATCTGGAACACACAATCTGTCTTGGTAACAAAGCATACCATCTCCCCCTTTGGAGAAGGCTTCCACCTCTTTTCTGAGGACTGTTTCTTTCAATTTGAGTAGTATGAGTTCTTTATCCTACTTTGCCTCAACCTCTACCACCACTAAAGATTCTGACCCACTTTGGATTACAACTCGGCCATCAATTGAATCAACTAATTGCACTCCTACTCGAGATAACCTATGAATATCCTTTGCTAGCTCCTTTTTACCTTCTTAACCATGAGAAATGCTTCCCATAGACATCCTTCTTAGGGCATCAACCACCACATTGGCCTTGCCTGGGTGGTACAACATACTCATGTCATAGTCCTTCAATAATTCCAACAATCTTCTTTGAGAGAGATTCAAGTTCTTTTGACTGAATACATATTGCAGACTCTTGTGATTGGTGAAGACATCTTCATGGACCCTAAAGAGATAGTGTCTCCAAATCTTTAAAGCAAACACTACCGCTGCCAACTCAAGATCATGAGTCAGATAGTTCTTCTCATGAGCCTTGAGCTGTCTGGAGGCATAAGCTATTACCTTACCATGCTGCATCAAAACACACCCAAGACCAATTCTGAAGGCATCACAATAGGTCACAAACTCGTTTGAACCTTCTGGTAGAGTTATAACTAAGGTTGTAGTGAGTCCAGTCTTCAACTCCTGAAAACTCTTTTCACATTCATCAGACAACTGAAACTTTACCTTATTCTGAGTCAATTTGGTCAAAGGGGATGCAATAGAAGAAAACCATTCTATGAACCATCAGTAATATCCAGCTAGACCTAAGAAACTCCTACTTTCTATCAGAGAGGTGGGTCTTGGCCAGTCCTTTACTGCTGCTATCTTCTGAGGATCCACTCGAATACTCTCTCTAAAGACTACGTGATCAATGAAGGCAATTGATTTGAGCTAGAATTCACACTTACTAAATTTGGAGAATAATTGGCAGTCCTTCAGAGTCTATAGAACTATTCTCAGATGTTATGCATATTCCTCCTCTATTCTGGAATAAACCAAGATGTCATCTATAAAGACAATGACGAACATGTCCAGGTATGGCTTGAATACCTTGTTCATTAAGTCCATAAAGAATGCAAGAGCATTGCTTAGTCCAAATGACATAACTACAAATTCATAGTGATCATATCGAGTTCTAAAGGCTGTTTTCGAAATGTCACATTCTCTGACCCTGAGCTGGTGGTATCCTAATCTGAGATCTACTTTAAAGAAACAACTAGCTCCCTGAATTTGATCAAACAAGTTATCAATCCTAGGTAGAGGACACCTATTTCTGACTATAACCTTGTTCAGCTAATGGTAATCGATGCACATCCTGAGTGTACTGTCTTTCTTTCCCATGAACAAAATTGGCACACCCCACGGAGATGTTGGGTCTAATGAAGCCCTTATCTAGATGGTCTTTAATTCCTTCAAATCCTTAAGATCAGGTGGAGCCATTTTGTAAGGAGGAATAAAGATGGTCTGGGTTTTTGGAAGAAGGTCTATGCCGAAGTCTAGCTCTCGCTCTAGAGCGACTTCGGGAAGATCTTCAGGAAATACATTAGAAATTCACTAACAATTGGAACTGACTGAATAGTCGAGGTCTCGGAGATGAAATCCCTTAGCCTAACTAAGTGATAGATGCAACCCTTTGAGATCATTTTCTATCCTAAGTTAGGAAATAAACCGACCCTTTGGAGCTGAAACACTACCCTTCCATTCTAAGACTAGCTCGTTAGGAAACTAAAACTTGATGACTCTGGTTCTGTAGTTGACTAAAGCATAAAAAGAATGCAACCAGTCCATGCCAAGGATGAGGTCGAAGTTGACAATGTCTAGCTCTAGTAGATTTACTGAGGTGACTTTAATTAACATTGTGATTGAATAATTCCTATATATCCGGTTGGATCTAACTGACTCACCAACCGGAGTAGAAATTGAGAATGGTGATAAGAGGACTTCAGGACTAATATCAAACTGAACAACAATATATAGAGTCACGAAGGAAAGTGTGGCTCCTTGATCTAAGAAGGCATATATATAAATGTGGAAAAGGTGCAAAATACCCATAACCATATCAGGTGAGTTCTCCTGATCCTGACGAGAAGAAAAAGCATAAAAACAATTTTGGCACTAACCACCTCCCATACCTGAAGTAATTGCCTGCTGGGTTGAGTGACCTGCTGGAGCTGCTGAGGTAATAGACTGTGTTCCCTCGTGATGTTGATGGACAATCTCTCAATCAGTGGCCTAGCTAGCCATAACCAAAACAACCCTCTCTGCCCAAACATCACTCCCCAAGGTGATTCTTGCCACATTTAGGGCAAGCTAGAAATGAGCGGCTATTGGAGATGTGACACTAGGACTGGGAGCCTGATGCTCCACTCTTTCAGTCCTTGCGAGATCAGAAAAAAGGGGCACTAGCTGATAAGGGTGCTGGAGGTCTCTTCTACTACTGCTACTGTGGTCGACTATCCCCACTTGACCTCTGTTATCCACAGTCAAACTGGCCAGTTCTCGTCCGTTTTTTCTCCCACTCAATCTCCTTCAACTTCTCCACCTTTATTTGTTGTGCATGAATTATGAGACTAGAGAGATCGATGTCTTTGATAAGCATCATGGTCCTTCATTCTTTTAGCATCAAACTCAAAACTCCATTCGCGAACATGAGCATACGAGCCCTCGGCTCAGCGACCATCTCCCAAATATATCTTGACAACCGAGTGAACTCCAATACATAGTCCTCTATGGTCATATTGTTCTTCCTAAGGCTTATGAATTCAGCAGCCCTAACTTCTCTCAACTCCCGAGGAAAGTACCTTTCCAGGAATGTTGTACCAAACTCATCCCATTCTACCAGACCTGCTCCATTTGGCGTTCCCTCCATTCACTTCTTATACCAAATCTGAGCCACCCTTTTCAACTGATAGGTAGCCAAAACAACGCTCTCTGTAGAGGTGACACCCATGATTTGGGTGATCTTTTGTACCTCATCAACAAACTCCTATGGATACTCATCAACATTAGACCCATGAAATGTCGGAGGGTTCATTCGAGTGAAATCTCGGACCATGGCAGTAGCTGCAGACCCATTGGTGTTGACGGGCACCACTACCGCTGATTCACATGGTTAGTCACAGTCTGGGAAAGCATTTGGATGCAGCACTAAACTCGGGGGGTGACACCTAATCACCTTGGGGGGCTACTAGGGCTGGTTGGTTGACATTTTCGGTTCTTCCATCTCCTTTTGGAGGCATCGTATCCCTGAAAAGAATAGAGCACAAATTAGGAGGACATTTTGAGATTAGCTCAACGCATGATAAGGATCATGAACAAAAGGGAAATTTCCTAATAACATCTTGTAGCCTCCCCCTCATAAGTGTGGCATGCTTCACACCTATGAAAAGGACTCTACTCGACGTGGATTTCAGACATCCTAGGATACTCTAAACCTAGGGCTCTGATATCAAGTTTGTAACGACCCGAGTCTACACCCTTGACATGACATGATACTTGGTGCCACAAGTGACCCCAAGCTAACCCATGGCTTAACATCATACTGGTATACTAAATTAAACAAAGCAGAATTTGTTAAAAACATAACTAAATAACTTTTCAGAAAATAAAAAAATGTCTAATATAATACTGAAATTTATACCCAAGTGCAAAAACATACTAAATATCACTATGTCTAAAATCCATTTAAGAATCTGACAAGTTACTCGGACAAACTCCTAGCTAACTCTAAAATTTGAAATCAAACAAAATTGAATAAACTAAAACTAAGCTATCATCCTCAAAAGATGAGGACTCACCAAAAGATACTGCTGCTGAAATCGTCAGAAGGGAACTACTGACGATGTTGTGACTTAGAACTTGGACCTTTATTATAATACGATACAACATGGAAAATATGCATCAATACATTGAATGTACCAAGTATGTGAGTTGTAAGCATAACCGTAGTAATACACATCTGAACTGATAAGTACTTAATATAAATGTAATAGTGCAACACAGGTATGGACTGAGGATCATAACTGTATCCCATAATTAGAATAAACTGAGTTGAACTAAAACTAAGACTATACCGAATTGAACTGAACTGATAAGTGGGAGAGTCTATAACTGACATATAACCACGTGAGCTAAACGTGGAGTCCGATGTATACACCCAATTAGTGATAGACCATTGTACCTTGCCAGGGTATAGTAGCTGAGCTAGGTTATCACCATCTGAGGCCCGTTTAGGCTAATGACCTATAGTGGAAACATAGTTCTAGGAATCTAGGTGCGATGGACCACGTCCTACTCGGTGCTAAATTCTTCTCCAACTAGAAAGCCTAATTGTGACTGCTAGGCTGATAGCTTGAACCTGATATCCTGAGACTTAGGTGAAGAGTACTTATCTGGAAGTACCTTTAGAGTTTGAAGGACCTGATAACTAAAATATAAGTGTTCTAAGACTGTCCAGAGCTACTTAATCTGAAAGTTTCGTAACCGTCCAAAGAACAACCTGATGACTAATAACTGAGACTATGAAATTTTACTGAACTCCTTAAGAGACTAAATATAGTTACACTAATCAGATGACATTTCTATAAGACACTGGAAATGCTAAGTACTGACTAAGATTGAACAAACAATAAATCAACTATTGATCATATAACTATAATATCTTGGTTATTTAAAGAACAATCAGAATAAAGCTACATTAGTATTTGGACAACTATGAAAGACTCCTTCAAACCAAATTTACACATTAGGGATAAAACACATATTTCATGGAAAGAGATATAAACATGAATAATAAATAGGAATAACCTTCAAGAATCATGAGAATTATACCACGAAGGAAATTCATGATCTAACTGAAAGAATGCCCTAACTTTGATACTAGAAGGGCTAGAACTAATAATGATTTTATAAGGGTTTTGGGAACAAGGGAAGAGCAATTCCCTTGTTGAAATCCCACATACCTGGAGTAAGGATTTCCTTGAGAAATTGCTTGAGAAATTGAGGAGAAACTGAAACCCTTGTTCTTTCTCTGGGAGAACTGCTTGAGTTTTCTACGTACTAAGTTTGAGAGAATGAGAGGAATGAGGAGAGAACATCGACTAAATCCCTAAATCCCCTTATTACAACCCCAAAATTATATAGTATAGGCATTACAATAACTAGAAGTTACAAAAATGCCCCTAGAATTCATACTGTTAAAACCTCACTACTAATGACCACGAGTGACCTAAAAAGTCATTAGCTCACAGGACGACTCGTTGTCCTCACTTGTTGTCACTAGAAACATCCCCTTTTTTCTGAGCTTATCTTGAAAACTTCACCTAATGATTCATCGTGACTCTTAACGGATCATTTCACTCACGTTAAGTCCCTCTAAAATCAAGTTGTCATCCATCCATCTCACCCCACGAGACACCTAACGACTCGTTAGGTGTCAAAATGACCCATCGCCTCAACTCATTGTCGCCGATGAAAATTTTCCATCCACCCATCCTTCTAGATAATGACTCATCCGATGAGTCATGACTCATTAAATCCCTAGAAGTTCCCAATATTTACCAACTGAGGCACACATGACGGGTAACTTGATGACCCATCGAGTTACATAACGAGTCACTCCATGACTCATTTTGTGACCTGGTGATGGTTTTTCTTGTTTTATCATTTCAGTTTCCTGGTTTTATCTTAGGGACTTTTGGGGTTTTACAGTTAGTCCTACCACAATCTCCACCCGACTTTAGCCTTAAAATATGGGACAACTCTTTCTTTACGCCTCTGAAACATAATACACCATGGAATTATAATGTATCACTTCCACTCTCTAAATTCAAGTGTTCCACACAAGTCGACCCTTTATCCATACAGGTAAACTTATCGAGGGACATCATGCAATAAAAGACAAAGAGTTGAGTCTCAAGCACATAAAAGTCAACACCCCACTGTAGACTACACCGCTTTCTTTTAATGCAGGATAACCGACACCATCCTTGAAACTCATAGGAGAATGATACTAATCTCCAATTTCAAATAGGACGCATCACTTCTCCACGTCACTTAGCTCTAGTCCCTTTATGTCTTACAATTTGAGAGCTATCCTAACACTTTTTTCCTTTGATTTATGCAGGACAAAACATTTCTTGAACTCCACAAGAGATAACATCTAACCTAAGGCTCCATGAGGCACCAACATTAGTTCAGATAGACAAATCAAGAGAGTGTTTGGCTATGTGGCCACACTCCTCCATTCTATTACTTTTCCATGAATTCCCTATTTTCACCCACTTCTCATCTTTTTACAGGAAAGTCGTCCTCGTCAACAATATGAAATGGTCATAATAAGGTATATCCCCAATCGACAATTAGGAAACCATATCAACACATAGTCCCCAAATTTTGAAATAACACAAGCTCCCTTGCAAATAACTGAGAGGCCATAATACATTGCCCCCACAAGAATAATGAGGTGATCACAATAATGGACACCCCTCACAAAAACACTAAGAGATAAAATAATAATCGTCCCCCCAAACAATAAGGAGACACTCCCTGGCTAAAGATGTTAGCTAATACCAGACTAATGAGGCATCATTGCTAGTTTGTCTATATCTNTTAATTTTTATATACATATTTTTATATTCAGTAAATATCTTTAATTTTATTTTTCTTACATTCCTTCAAAAAATGAATTATTTTTCACATATACATTTTTAATACCCAATCCTCATGAAGTACTCACATGTCATTCTCATCCCGATGAAATTTGTAGGCAGCGTTTTTTGTGTTCGGTAATTCTTTTAGCCAAAAGGTTTTTTGGTTAATTCGTATTTTATACCCTATCCTCCTAAACAGTGTTGATCTCAAACTTGTTTCTCTAAGATACATAGGCAATTCTCATCTGAGCTTGGTCTTATTTTTTTAAAAAAAATCAAAGCCTTGACTTGGTTGGTACCAATATAATTAGGAGAGTACATGAGAAGAAGAAAATGGCAAGATGGAGAGGATCAACTTTGCGCTAATACATATATTCTTTTTGTATGTCTTAAGCACACCTTAGTGACACCTGAAAAGTTTTCTTGTTGCATCTAAGATAAGAACAAAATCAATCTCATCATTTTATGTGCATTGTGTGGTGAGATTTAGATTAATTCATTGTATTGTATTATCGATTTATAATTTGTCTTGAATGTTTGTTGAGGAAAAATCCTTATTAATGCTTGATTTGAGAACGGGTTGTAGGATTTCTTTTAGTTGAACGGATTGTAGGCTTTTTTTTAGTATACTATGCCTTTCAAAACCTACTCAATGACATTAATTCCTTGAATTATCCCTTTGAGCCAGAAGCCTTTTTTGACATCACATGCATTGAACATCCTTCTAGGTGAGAGTATATGTCTAAAAATGTCCTAAATGAAACTATTTTAAATGTGTGTAAATTAAGAATAAAATGAGGGTCTTTTGTATATAAAAAGTAGGAGTGATTTTGTTTGTAACAATAAAATTTAGACTATAAGGGGGGAACATAATATTTTATGTTATTCCCATAAGAAGCTCTCTTCTTCTTCGAACAGTTCTCTGGCAGCTTTCTCGCTTTATTCAATGTCTTCCACTATTGAGAGTTATTATTGGATTTGAGAACCGACTGTGACCATCATTTCCATGAACACGTCTACTCCCTCTCCAATCTGTCATGACCTGAGCTGCGACTCCGGATCGAGACACAGAATCTAGAACCATAAATGGTTCCAAGTCAACCCATGGAGTGAACATAATAACTAATGATAATCATAAACAAAGATGATAACTAAATTATGAAATATCAGAAGTCTGAAACAAAAATTTATTCAACAGAAACATCACACAAAGAATCAGAAGTTGAATACACAAGTCAATGTCTGAAAAGCCTTTAACATACTGACGAGATGATGGGACAACACCCCAAACAACTCACTAGAATTCTGAAACTAAAGATATCATACTTAACTAACTGAAGGTCCTCAAAGGATCAAGACTCACCAACAATAGCACTTGGATAAACTCGGGCGACTGGCTAACGACGAGACTGAATCTGAACGTCTAAACCTGTATCATGAAATGATATAGAATAGAGTATGCGGTCGGTACTTTAAATGTACTGTGTATGCAAGGTAAGCAAAATAGATTGAGTAAGTAAAAACTGAAATCATGCATATCATAAATCATAACATCGTAAGATTCAGAGAGTAAAGGTTGCATGCTGATATCGAAAAACATGATTAGACATAAACTGAATCTCATATCTGGATAAAATAATCCCAAAATTGAAAATAAATGCATATGGCTTGCCATATCTGAAATCATAGGTAAAATCTCATAAACTGATCCTTAGATCAAACCTATTGAAAACATGATATAATATCTTATAGTATACGTATTACTGAAATCATAAGGAACAATGAGAGACTCATCTTAACTGGCAACAACCATGTATGAGCGCAAGATGATCCCATGTCTTTATCACATGGAGAAGGGCCATCCTATGCCTTTCCAAGGTGAAGGATTAAATAAGGTGTGATATCACGATGTACCCTTGGGCCGATGAAATACTCTTGAGAGGCCCAAATGTATACCTACGTTGGCGTGTAGTTTATGAGAATGGGGAACCTTGAAACCCCTAGCCTACTCGGTGCTAGACACTACTCCCAAAACATATATAATGCACATATAATTATTTATCGAAACATACCTTAAATCTTAACATATGGGGAGTCTTGACTCCATAACTAAACTTATTAGCCTTAGCTAAATCATGAAATTGTGCTCAACTTTAGTGGGCTTGCTCAAACCTTAACATCATGATTTCATGAAATAAACATCTTAAGTATAATCATAAATTCATACATGGATAATTTGTAAATATTCATAAATGCTAAATATTTCATCATACTTGAAACCCTCAATCATAAACTATACTAGTTCATAAACTTACATAATAGGGGAGAATCTTCTAAAACTTGAACTCATGAATTTGTAATTAAAAACATGCATAAAATCTACCCATTAATCTTCAAACATACTTTAAAATATAGAGGGAATCAACCCAAAAACAATTTGTAAGAAATCTGTGAAACTAGATTGAAATCACTTTTAAATCATGATTTAAATTGAGACTTGCTTCATGAACTTAAGGAGAATTAGGAGCATAAGGGTGGAACAAATCCTTATTCAAGGCCTCACACACATGGAAGAATCAAATATACACTTTCCCTAGAAAGCCCAAAGGAATTTAAAGAAAAATTGAGAAATTCTAGGCTTGATCTTCAATGGAAGGCCTTAGTCTTGCATGCATGGGAGCGAATGGGTTTGGATAGGGTAAACCCTCTTAAAACCCTCCTAACAGAGCTTAAAACAACGTAGTTTAGGGCTTAAGAGCTTAGAAATTATTAAAACACCCTTACAAGATTCGTAGGAAAAGTGACACTACCAGTCACCACGAGGGACTTGATGAGTCGTTTGGTCTATTAACGACTCGTGTTCCTCTCTCATCATCTTTATTGGAAAAATCCTCATTTACTGAACTTCTTCACTCCACAGGTCACTTGACGTGCCGTTAGATGCACGATGACTCATCCCTCAATTCATTGCCAACACTGCCAAAACTCTCCCGCACATACTTCACGAGGGACACTATAACTCGTGGGTGACACGACAACTCGTTTCTTAACCCGTTAGATCTCCTGATCTGCAACTTTATCTATGCACTTAATGGCCATACTAATGACTCATTGAGTCTTATGACAGGTCATTCTTCAACCCGTCATCTCTAGTAAAACTCCTTCCAAAATCGGCTCCTCCTAAGGGGTCTCTTAATGAACCGTTAGGTCACACCATGAGTCACTAGATGACTCATTCTGTGACCTGGTGCAAAATTCTCTACTTTCTCAGTTTTAACTCATGAGTTTGATTTTAGGGACTTTCGGGGTATTATAATATCTACCCCTTGGGAACAATCATCCTCGAATGTGGGTAATCATACTGAATAGCTGGGAAAAGTAACTACCATCCCAAATACTAAATATCTAAAGCTAAAAAATGATGGAGTGACTAATTCAGGACTGATATACATGATTGAACTGAATTCATGAATCACACATACACATGTTGACATAAAGGAACTGAGAGACATGAATTAAACATGAAGCTGAAATAGAGTACTAAGGAGAAAACTGATACCTCAAGCTGGAATTGAGCCGAAGGGAAAAGATACGGGTATTTAGCCATCATATCTGCTTCGGCTTCCCTCGTGGGTCCCTCAACGAGCTGATTCCTCCACAAAACCTTTGCTGAAGCTACTTCTTTGTTTCTCAACTTATGAACCTAACAATCAAGGATCTCCATTGGCACCTCCTCATAGGTAATATTATCCTTCACACCTACACTCTCCACCGGAATAATTAAAGTTGGGTCACCAGTGCACTTCTTTAACAATGATACATGGAAGACTAGATGTATCGAAGCCAACTCCGCTGGTAGCTCGAACTTATAGGCCACTTTGCCAACACATCTCATAATCCGGTAGGGACCAACATATCAGGTGCTAAGTTTCCCTCTCTTTCCAAACCTCATTAATCCCTTCATGGAAGATACCTTCACGAACACCCAATCATCAACTTTAAACTCAAATTCTCTCCGTATAACATCGACATATGACTTTTGACGACTCTGAGCAATTATAAACCTTTCCCTTATAAGTTGAACTTTCTCCATAGCCTCATGAACTGAATCTAGCCCTATCAACGTAGCTTCACCTACCTCAAACTAACCAATAGGCGATATACATCTCCACACATAAAGAGCCTCAAATGGAGCCATCTAAATACTAGAGTGGTAACTGTTGTTATAAGCAACCTCAATAAGAGGTAAATGATCATCCCAACCACCTTTCAAGTCAATTACACATTCTTTCAACATATTCTCAAGAGTTTGAATGGTCCACTCAGCCTGACCATCCATTTGCAGGTGAAAAGTTGTACTAAGCTTGACCTGAGTACCAAGTCCCTTCTGAAATGATCCTCAAAACTACAAGGTGAACTGAATACCTCTACCTGAAATGATGGAAAGGGAACTCCATGCAACAAAACTAACTCTTGAATGTAAAATTTAATATTGTCCTCAGATGATAGTTTTGACCAGTAGAAAATGGGCTGTTTTAGTCAACCTATCTACAATCACCCACATAGATTCATACTGTCGACATGTATGAGGTAACCTTGTGATGAAGTCCATATTGATCTCTTTCCATTTCAAAGTGGGGATACTGATGTCTTGTAGCACACCTCTAGGTCTTTGATGCTCAACTTTCATTTGTTGGTAGTTCGGACACCTAGCCACAAACTCTATTATGTCTTTCTTCATGCCATTCCACAAAAAATAAACTTCCCATAGGTCACAGTACATCTTGGTGGCACTAAATATCTATAATATTGGGAAACATGGCCTCATGCAACATCCACTCCCTCAAATCATCAACGCCCAAAACACACAAACGACCCTAGTATCGAAGTACTCCATCTCCCCCTTGGGAGAAGACCTCTACTTTCTGATTTTGAACCACTTTCTTCAACATTAACAAAATAGAATTCTCATCTTTCCTAGCCTTGACCTCAGTCACAAAAGAGGGTTCTAAACTATTCTGAACAATGACACAACCATTCATCGAATTTAACAAGGAGAACCATTAAACGAGCAAGCCTATGGACATCCTTCACTAATTATTTCCTTCCATCCTTCAGATGAGAAACACTCTCCTTGGATAGCCTGCTAAGGGCATCCACCATTACATTGGCCTTTTCCAGATGATACAGGACACATAGTCCTTGAGAAGCTCTAACCACCTCCTTTGTTGCAAACTTAGGTCCTTCTGAGTAAACACATACTAGAGGCTCTTATGGGTTGTGAACACATCTACATGCACCCCATACAAGTAGTGCCTCCATATCTTCAATGCAAACACCACTGCTACCAATTCTAGGTCATGCATCGGATAATTATTCTCGTGAGTCTTAAGCTGTCTTGAGGAATACGCAATGACTTTACCAGGCTACATAACCACACAACCAAGACAAACAACAAATCCGTCTGTACCCTCAGGTAGGATATACTAGGGCTGAAGTGAGTCGAGTCTTTAACTCTTGAAAACTTTTCTCACAGGCATCTGACTACTGAAATTTAGCTTTCTTCTGGGTCAACTTAGTCAATGGTGCTGTAATGGATGAAAATCCTTAAACAAACCTTCTCTAGTAGCCAACTAAACTTAAGAAACTCCTTATATTTGAAGGATTAACTGGTCTAGGCTAATTCTTTACAGCTTCTATCTTTTGAGAGTCCACCTGCACACACTCTCTTGACACCATGTGGCCCAAAAATGCTACTATGTTTAGCCAAAACTCACACTTGCTGAATTTAGCAGACAACTGGCGATCCCTGAGAGTGTGTAGCATAATCCTCAAATGAGCGTCATGCTCCTCAATAATACCCAAAATCCCTAAGATCACACTCGAGTATTAAAATGGAAAAAATAGGATTTTCCTACACCAGGTCATAGGACGAGTCGTCCAGTGACCCGTGGGTGCACCACGAGTTGTTCGGTGACTCGTGGAGAGGAGGGAAGGTTTGGTTGGATTTTTGGTTTGGGGGTTCACTACGGGCGAGGACACGACTCATGGTCAGCACCACGAGTCGTTATGTTAGTTGTGGTTAGGAGTTTGACTCGAGGGTTGAAGGTTTCGATAGTGCTCCTAATAGCTAGTAACACGAGTCGTCGGGTACACCACTAGTCGTGGTGTCCCTTGTGGTGACCAGTGATGATGAACTTACAGTGCTAGAAATGAGAGAAGACCACGAGACGTGATCCTTGATGATGAGTCGTCCAGTTCCTCGTTTGGACTGGTAGTGTTTGTTTTCCTGCAAATTTATTAAGGGGTTTTTGGTAATTCCTATGTTCCTAAGGCCTAAACTACGTCGTTTTAAGCTCAGATAAGTTTTTGATGAGATTCATTAGTTCATCCTAATCCTATTCCTCTCCATGCATGCAAGCCTAGTAGTTCTAAGGGGTAATCAAGCTTAGATTCATCAAGTTCTTCCCCAAATTCCTTTAGGATCTAAAGAGGGCTGTGAAATTATATTCTCCCAAATATGTAGGGTTATTAATGGGTGTATCCATCCACTCCCATGCCGAATCCCTCTTCAATTTCATCTGATTTCTAAGTTAATGAATTTATAGGGTTTCAACCCAACTTGTGAATTCTAAGTATCTATCACGGGTATTCTCTATGCATGTTTCTAATATTATATTATGATTTATGGGCATGCTTTATAATGTTTTCAATTGAAAATTATGATTTCAATGTTTTACAAATAAGGAGCCCATCTACAGAAGTTCACAAAATGATGAGATTATGATCTATGCTTCTGGTTATGATGAGATGTTCATAATAAAAGTATGATTTCGAATTACCCATGTCTATATTCATGTTTTGAGTAATCAAAGTCTATTTCAATCATGTTTAAGTATTGGGCAAGCCCATATGATCAAGTATGTTTTATGATTTATCTAAATTTCATGTTATTAGCTTACCACATGGTTTTGGAGTCTAGACTCCTACTCTTTTCAGCTTGTGGTACTGTTTGAGCCCAAGGCTCTTCATGTTATGTTTCCAGAATTTGTATGTCATGTCATGATTCAGCTTCGTCACTAGATAATGGTTAGCTTCATTAAAAAATGATGGAGAGCATATGCATGTTTTTGGGAGTAATGTATAACACCGAATAGGCTAAGGCTTAGTCAACCCTATGACTCAGAACTACATGTCAACATAGATATGTTTAGATTATTTGGGACCTCCCTTGTGAGCTTCCCCTGCCCACAAGGGGCCTTCAGCTTGATATCGATATCATGGTAGCATCCTTAGCCTTGACAAGGCTTTGGACAGCTCTGCCCACTTGAGTGTAATAGTCGGGACCACGCAAGCTCTATCGTGGTAATGTCAGTTATATGACGAGTCTCCCATTGTTCCTCATGATTTCAGTTGTGCATGTTCATTAGTTAAGATATTATTTTTTTAGTAGGTTTGACCCAATATTTAGTTTTACTTATCATTATTATTTTACAACTTTGGGTCATTTGATTCAGTTATGTTTAAGTCATGCTTTTAGATAATAACATGCAAGTTGTACTTTTAGACTCTTGTGGTGAAATGTTTAAAATATGCACAATCTCCAGTTTTTTTTAACTTATTTAGCGGTTTTACTTACCTTGCATACTCGGTACATTTCATGTATTGACCGCATACTCTATGTTGTATCGTTTCATGATACAGGCTTAGACATTCAGGCTTAGTCTTGCCGCTAGCCAGATCTTCAGTGTTAGCATCTCCCAGTCAGAGTTGGTAAATCCTCATCTTTCGAGCGCCCTTCTTATCTGTTATATTCAGTATTTTCAGTTTTAGACTTTAATGTGTTATTTGTGGTCTTGTCCCACCAACTCGTCAGCAGCAAAGGCTTATCAGACATAGTATGTATTCAACTTCAGAATTGTGTTATGTATTTAGTTATTTGATGTTATCAGATTTTTAGACTTCCGCTATGTTATATGTTAGATGTTCGTATTTTCAGACTTACGCTATGTTCATGCCATGGGTCAACTTGGAGCCTCTTGGGGTTCTTTATCCCGTGTCTCGATTTAGGCCTATGTTCGGGTCGTGACATCCTCATCACTCCAAGTGTATATGAGGATGTCATCTATAAAGACAATCATGAATATATTCAAGTATGGATAACACCCTGTTCATCAAATCCATAAAAGTTGCAGGAGCATTCGTTCGTCCAAATGACATAACTATAAACTCATAGTGACCATTCCGAGTCCTGAAGGCTGTCTTTGGGACGTCACTCTCCCTAACCCTGAGCTGGTGATAATCAGACCTGAGGTCTATCTTTGAGAAGCACTTGGCACCCTGAATTTGGTCAAACAAGTAATCAATCCTAGGGAGGGTATACTTGTTCTTGACTGTAACCTTGTTCAACTGCTGGTAGTCAATGCATATACGAAGAGACCCATCCTTCTTTCAAACATAGAGAACTGGTACACCCTACGGAGACTTGCGAGGTCTGATGAAGCCCTTATCTAAGAGATCCTTCAATTGCTCTTTCAACTCCTTGAGCTCATTTGGAGCCATTCTGTGAGGAGGAATAGATATAGACTGCGTATAGGAAGGTCAATACCAAAGTCAATCTCCCGCTTGGGAGGGACTCCTAGTAGATCATCTGGGAAAACCTCCAGGTACTCACATACTATAGGAACAAACTAAAGAGTCGGGGATTCGGACATAGCATCCTTAACCCTAACTAGATGGTAAACACGACCCTTGAAAATCATCTTCCTGGCCTTAAGGTAGAAAACAAAGCAACCTAAAGGCACAACTGAACTACCCTTCCATTCTAGGACTGGCTCACCCAAAAACTGGAACTCTACCATACGGTTTCTACAATTCACTGAGGCATAACATGAATGCAACCAATCCATACTAAAGATAACATCAAATAAGTCATGTCTAACTTTACTAGATCGGCTGAGGTGACATTATGAAGGATCGTGTTACACCCCATAAATTCTTCACATGTAGATGGCCTATTCGCATGTTGGTTAAGAGTTTTAGAATGCCATACATGCTAGAAAAAGGCCCGGGGAAAGATCGGACAAGCGCCAAGTCGGCG